>JASDQU010374496.1:0-21556 GCA_032191745.1 Picea mariana | reverse complement strand
TCTTTTCATTTCAATAGATAAGAGCATCATAAGAACAAGATCACTGAGAAATACACATCCACAAGAGACACAACATTTATCCTTGGAAACCCTCTAGGGGAAGAAAACCCAGCAAAAACTTCCTTATCATAAACAGCTTATACAATGTTCAAGAGATAACTCAAACCAATACAGATAGTCCTCTCCAAGAGATGTGCCACCCTTCTTCTCCTCTCTCCAACTTCCAATTGCATCTTGCCTCATAAGATAATGAGCAAGTGAAGTGTAAGAAGTGAGGCGCTAGCCTCTTATTTATATCAATCTAGCACGTGTGAAGAGTCACCATCCGGCAAGGCCGACCTCTCACTCTGGGTGGGTAAACCCACCTTTAATTAATTCTATCCCTTTCATTATAACTGTTGGGGCCGACTTCTTATTCAGCACTTTGTAATTGTTCGATGACCAATCCGCAAAAGGGGATTTGGTCCCTATACAATTACCGACATGATTAATCCTCAATGGGGATTAATCCAATAACAATAATAATAATAATGACATGATTAATCCTCAATGGGGATTTAATCCAATAATAATAATGACATGATTAATCCACAATGGGGATTTATTCCAATAACAAAATAATAATAAGAATGCTCTTCGCATTTACATTATTTCAATATATTCCTCTCATTTACCCCTTACCTTTATTCAGGCATTGGGATTTGCCACACTAGGAAGGGTTGTACCTTGCCTTATGGGAAGAAGGGGCTAATGGCCCAGAGGGTAAAAGTAGCTGGAAAAAGTTAAAAGCCAAAAATGAAACCTTTGAGATGCTTCATCGAGGGATTCTTGAGAAAGCAGTAAAAGGATTCTCGGTAAGAAAAGGGAACCCATAAATAAATAAACACTCAGGGTATTAGTTGGTGGATAGGAGGTCTCATCATGAGCCAACCTATTATGACCATGGGCATGTAGCGATATGACACTACCATCTATTTGGTCACCAAACCAGGGTAGTGACTCTTGGTGGCATAGCTAAGAGAAAGGGGGTCTCATCACGAGCCATCCTTCTCATCTCCGTGAAATGTTTGTGGATAACATTGTCATCTCTGGTCACCAAGCCAGGACAGTGTCCCTCAACTCTTCCCTTGAAGAATAAAATAAGAAGATCAATGAAGCTAAGAATAAAAGGCAATGAATGTGATAGGAAACAATGGCATCCATGGAAAGGTGCATCTTTTCCTCTACAAAGGCACCCGCAGGTAAGAGTTACATTTCCATGTTATCACTACACCCCATGCCCAAACACTACTCCATCCCACCTCATACACTTACATGACCTGGATTGGTTCTTACCTGGGATACACCCAAAACTTAAGGAGGATTGGCCCAATAGGACATCCTGAGACCTTCTCCAAAACTGACTTGTTAAATTGCATAATGTCTTTGAGAATTTTTGTAGGTAAAGGGGGATTTGATGGACATGTTTGGGTAATTTAATTATTGGATGTGATTTACATGTTATGATCCATGTGACTTATGAACCCCTAGAGTGCATACTTGTTGTTGCTGCAAGACCTTGCCTGGCGAATAGGTACACATGGGGTAATGATTAGCTCAGACCTTCATGGGGCTAACAGCCCATAGATGGATGTTGTAACCCCAGCCAGGGGCAAGAAGACATCAAATATTTGCACCAGGAAGAAAGAAGGATGTCACCTTGGAGGCACTGTCGCAGACCTAGACCCAAGGGAATCTTGTTTTTCCACCTGAACGTTGACCTTTGAGATCCCATGATGTCACCATCATGACCCTGGATGTCATCCAGAGCTAGGGTTTGCATTTTGAGGGAAGTTGTGAGCCAGTTGGCACATGTGGGCATCATTCTGGGCCTTTGGAGGCCAAACGTTCAGCATCTGGAGCCCAACATTCCACCCTAGGGGCTGAACATCACCCTTGGAAGTGTTTTTAGATGCCAATTAATTTTATTTATGTCTAATTTGAATTTATTTGTAAATTGGCCAAGTCAACCTTTATTTGACCTAAAATTAATTAAAGGTCACCAGTTTTGTATAAACAAACAAAAAGTACATTCATTTTTACACCACGACTCCTAACACAATAGGAGAGGTCTAAAATTTGTACCCTAGAAGGGATATTGGCTGAAATTATGAGGCGCACTCTTGTATAAGGCTGATTTTTTGCAAGTTGGATCAATCTTGGAAGCTTTTATGGTGATCATGCATGGTATTTCATGATTATTCTTGGTGCAAGTAGGTAAAATCTGCATTTTTTTTCATCTATTGAATGGTTTATGTATGGTTTTATTTGCTCATACAATATTATGAAATTGCATGATATTCTTAGTGCTTGAAGTAATGAACTTGAATTTCTACTTTCTTACTTTCTAATTGCCAAGCTTTTCATTGAATTGATCTAGTAATTAGTGAAACCCTAGAGCCCTAGTTTCTTAGCACTCTAAGGTTTTGACCTAGTTATATTTGCCTAAGTTCTTATCCTATAAGAAGCCTAAGGAGAGCAAGTTGCTAGGGCCTAGAATTTCCTACACCCTAGTATCGTGTTTTCTTGAGGAATAGGGGGACTTAAGTTACTACTTCTCCTATGCATTCCTCTTGGACTTTTGTGCACTATCAAAATTGATTTGTAGCCTTAGAAGAAGTTGTCTACTCAACTCCATAAGCCCTAGAAGGCACTAGTTCTAGCCTCTCTCTTATTGAAGGATTGATTAAACACTAAAACTCTCTTCCTTGAAGCCTTTGCTAACTTCTACTAACCCTAAACTAGACTAATTCATTAACTAACTTGCTGCCATTGCAAACCACTGCTACAGCCATACTAATTCATAGTAATTTGTTTCATTCACCTACATAACTTGCACCTAGCTCACTCAGAAATTGCTTGTGAAAATTTCCAGTCAATCTACTAGATCAATGCTAAGTTTACATGGTGTTTCCTTGCAATTTTGAGCACTAGAATTTGTTGTTGTTACAAAATATTGCTACAACTATCTAACTACATCAAATTCTCTGCATAAGTGACATTAAATGCTAACTAGACATTGCCAAATTTGCTTGCAACAATTAATTATCATTCAGCCTAGTTAAAGCTACATTTTCTTGTCTTTTTCAAGCAATTTCAAGGCATATTTTTTTACGGCTGTTACAAAATACTTATTGATGTTGTAAATTGTTACATTATTGCAACTTTATATCAGCTAGCCTATTTTTTGAAGGTTCATGGTCTTTTTTGGTAGCTATCACATCCTTGAACATACTTCTTGACATCTTGAAAAAGAGTAGGCCAATAGTAGCCCGAGTGGAGGACCTTGTAAGTTGTTCTCCTATATGCAAAGTTCCACCCGCAAGATTCATTGTGACATGATTTTAGGATGTTGAACATCTCATTCTCCCTTACACAACTGCGAATAATCATATCAGGACCAGTGTAACAGAGATATCCCTTAATCTAGGAGTATGGAGCACTCATTTTAACAACCCATTTATTTTCCTTGGGTGAAAAGTGAGGTGGCATCTTTCCTGTAGTAAGACAATTATCTATGTCTGCGAACCATGGTGAGTTAGTATATATAAAAAAAATATATTTTCATCCAAAAAACTATCATCAACAAGAATATTCTCACCTTTATTATCAAGCCTAGAGAGGAAGTCTGCTACATGATTTTCCTTACCCGGTCGGTCCATGGTAGTGATGTCAAATTCCTGTAGTAGCTACCACCATCTAGTGATCCTGCCATTTGTAATGGGTTTGTTCATCAAGTACCTAATGGGAGAGTGGCCAGCATGAATAAATATTTCATACCTTGTTATGTAATGCCTAAAATTATTAATTGCATAAACCACTACAAGGAACTCTTTTTCAGCCACAGTGTAATTTAATTCAGTTGGAGCTAAGTTCTTGATTATGAAATAAATAATATAATTTAAGATATTTCCTTTTGACCCAATACAGATCCTATAGTTGAATCTAATGCATTGGTCAATATGTGGAAAGGGAGGGTCCAATTCGGTCCTCTCAATACTGGGGTTGAGGAGAGATTTTTCTTGAGTACATCAAAGGCATATTGACATTCGTCATTCCAATGTAATTTAGTATCTTTTGCAAGCAATTTGAATAGGGGCAGGGTTATCTTTGTAAAATTTTCTACAAATCGTCGGTAGTAGCTTGCATGGCCTAGGAAGCTTCAGACTCCCTTTTGAGACTCCCTTTTGATTGGTTGGAGGTGAGATTTTGACAATTATTTCTATCTTAGTTGGATCTACCTTTATTCCTGCAGCAGACACATGGTGACCAAATACAATTCCTCCAGTCATTATCATAAAGCATTTCTCATTGCTCAATGCAAGATTTGTCTCTCTACATATTTTTAAAACTTTTTAAAGATTCATCAAATCTTAATCGAAAGAATCACATGTCACAACAAAGTCATCCATGTATATTTTCATACAATCATGTAATAAGTCAGAAAAAAATACCAAGTATTTCTCATTGAAATGTGGTTGGTGCATTGCATAAACCAAAGGGAAATACCTTGTAGGTGTATGTCCCCCATGGACATGTAAAAGTTATCTTGTCCTGGCATTTTGGAGCAATCTGGATCTGGTTATATCCATTGAATCCATCCAAAAAAGAAAAGTATTTATTTCCAGCTAATGAGTCTAGAAGTTGGTCAATAAGGGTAGGGGGAAATGATATTTTAGGCTTTCCTTATTTAAATCCATACAGACTATGCATACTCTCCATTTCTCGTTCTTTTTAGGAATGAGCACTAACAGTGACACCCATTGACTGTTCGAGATGGGATAAATGAAGACAACATTCAAGAGTTTTTCCAATTTGTACTTCACTATTTCCCTCAAGGATGGATTCATTCTTCTATGTGGCTATCTAGTAGGGGTGGAATCATTTTGAATAGAGATGTGATGGGTGCATGTGTTTGGGTGAATGGATTTCATATTGGTATATTCACGTGCAAAGGTATCAAAAAAAAAATTTAAAAACTGGATTAATTTTTCTTCATGTGCATTGTCTAAGGAAGAATTTATGTTTAATGTTTTTTCAGGAAAATTTTCAACAATCTTATAATCGGATCCAAAAATTGAATGCACGTGAAATACAGATGAAAAGATAGAGGATAGTTCCGCTTCAGTGCAATTTTCTTGAAAATTATGTTCAAAAAGACAATCAATGGATGATTGAATGTGAGATGATGTATTCCCCCCAAAATACTGCGGGAGATCTGGATTAGTAATGTGATGATTAATTAGATTCTCATTTGTATTTTCCTTAAGGCTCGTGTCTTGTGCAATATTCAAAACAGGTTGAACAATTTCATCATTGGTGTCTTCATTATAACATTGTGTACACTCAAGTTCATTTGTCGGTCTAGCATAGGGTAGAGGGTAATTTGTTTGTTCTTAGTGCCATGTGTAATTGTCATATTCCCATACCTACAACCAATGAAAACATCAATTGTGGCCAGCCACAATCTCTTGAGAATTAAAGGGTTCCCACCTAGGTTAGATTTAGGTTTTATGACATAGAAATATGTTGGGCACTCCCACAATTCCCGTGAGACAATCACATCCTCTAAAATACCCTATGGCTTAAGTTTGGATCGATCAACTAATTCAAACATAATAGGTGTAGGAAGGAGATTATGAATTCCCAATTGAATAATGGTTTCTAATGTCATCACATTTATGGTTGCACCCAAGTCGATTAGGGTATTTGCAATGGGAATTATATTGATAGGAACTGTGACTACAGGATTCCCAAGGTCCACGCACTTTTCTATAGTGACTTCAGTGGACATGTGACTTGCCAATTTTCCTACAACTTGGATGGTTGGGGGGTCCTTTTTTCATCTACCTCACTTTTTATGCACAAGTCCCTAAATATTTTAGTATAAATAGGTATGTCCTTTATTTCTTGCAACATGGGTGTTTTAATACAAATATTTTTCAGTTCTTACACCAAATTGAACTCATAAGATATAATTGGTTTTTCCAGTGCCAACCTCTCTAGAAAAGGAGGTTGATTGGACTGTAATAATTGTTCCTTCTAAGAACCAGGTTGTGAGGCTATTTGAAATTGAGACTACTTTGATATTGAGATGGTGACTGAAATTTATCAATTTCAGGCTAGATAGGAGCTTCCTCCTCTTCATTTTCTTGGATGATCACCGAGGAATTTGGATTAAGAACCTTCCCAGACCTAAGGTGAATTTCCTGTAATGATACAAGTGTGATGGAATACGTAGGAAAGGTTTGTGTATTAGTCCCATAAACGACCTGAATTGGCTTATTATTATTAGGATTCAGAATGAGATGGGAAGTAATTTGGGTTGGTCATGGAGGGTTTTGAGGAGCAGGTAATGAAAGTTGTTGTGGTTGATTGATTTATTGTTGAGGAGCCTGTGGGGAGTATGTTGTATATGGGGGTAGTGCGAGATAATAAAAAGTAGACATGCCATCTTAGGATGGACCATGCCAACCTTGCTGCCAAATCTGTTGTGGAATGGGCTGAGGTGTTCAAGGTTTCCATGGCATAAGAGTGTTCCATATATAATTATGAGAATAAGGAAATTGATATGCAGATTTTTGAAGCATACCTGAAGGCTTGGCTTGCCATAGTTTTTGTGGTGCCATCACATAAAGTGAACTTGAGGCCACTTTCTCCCCTCAATATACTTCCTTAATTATCAGTAAGGAAGGGTGGTCATTGGTGGAATGGGATTCTTTGAAAATACCACAAATTTCAATGTTGTCCAGGGGGCATTCCCTCAAAGGGTGCTTCTTTCGACATTTAGGATAGAATATAGATAAATATTTTTCTGACTCCTCCTGATTTTTCTTAACCTACAAGGCATCAAGTTGTGAACTCAAAGAGATGATAAAATTAGTTTTAAAAATTTCAAACATGTTACCAATTTCATCCCTCATGACTCATGTTCTTGCAGTAGATTTTGTAAACCTAGAGGTGACATCTCTAGAGCTTCTACTAGTCTTTGTGTTCCCCCTTGAATATCATTTGCACAAGTCACATACCTCATCATATGACAATTGGGAAACATCTCTTGATCCCATCATATTTATAACTTCTAGGCACTCATCTATTATACCTCTTATCAAAATTGTTCTCATTGTTTCCTTACTCAATTGACTTTGTTTTGATATTTGAAGGTTATACTGAAATTGCTCCACATGGTCCTCCAAAATTTCATCCTCTTTCTACATCATTTTGAAGACTTTTTCTCTGAGTTCTTTGGCTTTGCAGCAGTCCTAATATTTTTTCAAAATCACTTTCTTCATCCCACCCCAAGTTTGAATGCTATCCCCACTAAGGCCCATGAACCATCGGAGGGTTGCACCTTTTAAGGTGGCAAGAAACAATTTGAATTTATGGGCAGTAGTAGAGTAATCGTAACTCCTACAAAGCACATCAAAATCAAACAAGAATGCATTGGGGTCTTCACTGGCCAAACCATGGAAATTTGGTAGAGCGGAGGGGGTAATGTTCTTCATTTGTGCTACTCCACCAAGATCTCTGGTAGGAAACTAAAAGGCAATTGTCTCCTCGTGGTTGGTGCCTGTTACTTCCTCGGCTACCATTTTGTGCCACGAAAAATAGGTTTCTCTTGTACCACGGATGTTTCAGAGATTGCTGCCAAGATTTCTGAGTATTGAACCAAATTGGTCTAGAATTTTATATCAAGATTCCCTGCAACAGTAGGAGTAAGCATTGCTTCTACTGTGGGGCTCTCTTCTTTGAATGGATCAAGTATAGAAGCTTTCTTATGTTCCTCAGTCGTTACCCATAAAATTCCTCCTCCAAGTTTTCCTACTAGGGGGTTAGTAGAATGGATGGCACTTATAGCACCACTAGATGGGGCGACATAGTTTGCTTTATTTTGAGGATTTTTACATCTATTACCCTTAGTCGTATTCATACAATCTTTATCATTCTACTTAAAAATTAAAACTACTTTAAATCCCAACATGACAAGGGCTCGTGGAGACTCACTAGAGAAATTGTGTAGGCTTTCACCTCCCATCTTACTACTTCCACCTTCTAAGTTTGAAATGTTGGTCCTACAAAAACTAAAAGAAAAAAACTGCACTGTCACTTTGAGATTAACTCCTTTATCACTTCCCCAATAATGACGCCAACAATTTTAGTCAAATTTTATGATAATAATTCTGTTACAGTTTATCATCAATCGAAGTTTGTAAACTTACAAAGTGTTAGGCACAATATATGCATAACTAACCTCAAAGTGTTTAAAAATTTTCGATTAACACACAACTCTCTAATCAACTACAAATCATAACTTTTTGGAATTGGTTTCTCATCTAACAATGAATCTCTAAGGTAGAATTGCAGGTAAAGTACAGAATTTTATACTCAACGGTACTTTGTTTAGTTCACTTCATAACTTAGATTGAAAACCTTCATTCATAAATATGAACAATCAAAATAAGAAACTAATTAATGTGGGAAAGGTTCTTATCATGAGCAGTTGCCAACCAACGAAGAATTAGTGATGGGTGTGTGCTTAGATTGTAGCTTTGACAACTCCTTATTCAGAGAATCATTATTCACATTGACAGAAAAGTAAGCATGAGGATCATGTTCCAGCAAGAATTAATTTCAAGCCACACAACATAAATAAGCTGCGGAATCAATCAATTAACATTCACTACCAAATCGTGCCATGCTTGCTACAAGAATTAAAGTAATCAAAATTGCAAGATACAAATATTATGTAAGCAAAAAAAAAACATGAGTTCTAATACACAAGTTAAACTAAACTAGGGTGCTACTTCTGAGATGAAGGGGGCCGTGCCTTCACTCAGAAGTATGCCCACTACATACCTACGGACTCATAAATTCAAGAGTTGAACATACATATAATTGTCTTGTATTTCATTATAAAAATATAGTATAGAATTAAACAGAGTCCTAGTCTTCTCTCTTCTATCATTGGATGTCGCTCTGTATTTTAGGCACGAATGCCTTCAATACTTATATAATTACATTTCGATCAGAGCAAGTAATTATGGGCATCCAATCATGTACCAAATTCAACAAAGATAACCCAAAAGTTAAAATATATGATTCGAACAAATCAATGAACAAAACATAATTACATATTTGGTCATCTCATTATGGTTTCATGATCGAAGGCATGAAATCCCAATATACTTGCATGCTTCAGGATTCGGTTGGAGTATTGACCACGAACAAAATTTTCATTGCTAGAGCTTTGGATGATTTAGACAACATGTACCCATGTGTACACGTTCCTCAACATAACTCACGTCCTCGAATCAGCTAGGAAGTTTAGCAAGTATCATAACCGTTGAGGTAGTTACATGATCTTGTTCAAAATGCTACATGAACATTCCATTAACCTCATCAACTTGAACAATTAAGTATATATTATTCATTAAAACAAGGAAAATGCAATACTTAAGCTAGAATAATTACCTCTTGAGTTAAAAATGCACTTTAAAGGAAAAATGGTAAAATAGATGTCATCATGAGGTAATAAGATAGGTAAATGGTAAGGTAAATGGTCAAAATGATATTATGTAGATTGTACCAAACATGTCAAAATAGGGACCCTACAAATATGAAGGTGCCTTTCATTTGGGATGTCAACTTCATCAACAAATTTGAAGGGGAGGTCCTAGTTGGGAAAGGTAGAATGAGGAAAGTGAAAGGTAATTAGATGGTAGAGATCTATAATACTTTGCATTATTCTTATTTTTCTATATTGTGCTTATTTAATTTTTATTCTTCCATCAATTATTAATCTTTATTCTTATCAATTTTTATTATTTTTTCATACAGTTGGTCGAGAGTGGGATACACTACATTTATTCGTCACAAATAATCTTGATTCAAAGAAGGTATGGATAGATTGATATATACAATGTAATGGTAGGTTATCATGGGAATGGGTGGCTACATTGCTTAAAGAAGCTCATTGTAATCAAGATACCAATCTTACTCAGAGGAAAATTGGTTTATCATATGGTTTAAAATATAAATGTTGAAATATTGGCTAATATTGAGAGGTGGGGTGAATCAATATTACTTCTTTTTCAATAATTTAATAAATTAAACTTATTAATCACAACAATTGATCAACAAGATGAATTGAAATAGAAATTAATTATAAAAAACATAAAAATTACAAGTTACAATTGTGTGAAAGACACCAATCTCTCTTCTTTTGAGAACCAACTCAAGGAGACACCAATCCCCTGCTTTAGAGAACCAACTCTAGGAAGCACCAACTCCATGTTTTAGAGCACCATCTCCATGTTTTAGAGCACCAAATCTAGGAAGCACAAACTCCCATTTTTTAGAGCACCAACTCCCTTTTTTTAGAGCACCAATTACCTATTTTTAGAGCACCAACTCCTTGTTTTAGAGCACCAACTTCCTATTTTTAGAGCACCAACTCTAGGAAGCACCAACTCCCTGTTATAAACTTCAATCTGTAGAAGACACCAATCCTCCCTTCCACCCTTACTTTGAGAATATCTTCAACATTCTTCCTTGGACTTTGTCTTCGTGTTGATATTCTAGATTGGACCACATAGACACTTTCCTTCTTACCATTTTTCTCTATTTATATAGTCTCTCAAGAGGTATATGATATTGAAACAATGTGTCTTTTTGTAAAAGAGCAAATGAACCAATATGTCTTTTTGTAAAAGAGCAAATGAACCAATCTGTCTTTTTAATAATAAAACATTGCACCTCTTCATTTAATTAACACAAATGTTGAATTTTTTGTTTATTAATTGATTTTAATTTAAAAAGGCGTCCAAATTAGACAGTGATTTTCATACGAATATTCTGGAGCGATGAAATGAATTTTAAAATTCTATGACATGGGTTTTGTGAAGAGCATGCCCAATTAGTTGAAGCACAAGCATTTTCCCCAGAAAATGTGCAAGGTGGATGGTACAACAGGTTCTTCGAAGGAAAATTGCCCAGATTTACTGTTGTAGATGCCTTCTAAACTTGCCAAATGAAGTATCCACTTCAGCAATAGAGATTTGGTCACAAATCCACGTTCCTCATTTATCAACAAGCTAATAGAGTGGACTAAAAAATGATAAGAATGTATTTTAAATGACTTTGTTGCTTCCACATCTGTGTTGACTCTCATCAAATTTTCACGTCCAATCTTGTAGCATGGAGTTGCAGTGAGTTGTCGCACTCATCCTATAGCGTGGAGTTCCAGCATAGGAGTTGCAGCGAGTTGCAACACCAATATTGTAGCATGGAGTTGCAGCGAGTTGCAACACTAATCTTGTAGCATGGAGTTGCAGCGAGTTGCAACGCTAATCTTGTAGCATGGAGTTACAGCATGGGAGTTGCAACGAGTTGTGGCACTAATCTTGTAGCATGGAGTTGCAGCGAGTTGCAGCACTAATCTTATAGCATGGAGTTGCAACACTTAATCCTGTAGCATGATCCGACAAATTCTAAGACTTTGATCCAATGATCTAACAATCACAATGAGATCTCTGATGATTTTTCTCACACCTTCTTGGAGGAAATTCTCATAAAATATCTTATTTTCTTGAGAGATGATCGTTTGGCCTTGCTTTCATTCACTTGAGAATGGATGATAATGATCTATAAATTTTATAACAAGATTCTTCAAGGACTAAGTAATGAAGGATCTGTGAATCATCCCCCTTATTGAGATTTTTATACCAAATCCTTGACACCTAATGTATTTTATTGAAGCACTAGATTTGACCCTTTCTTCTTGTATTTAGAGCACAGTAACTTATTTTTGAGGTTCCATTGAAAATGTCTTCCAATGATATCTTCATGGAGTGAACAAGCCCTTCACTTTTGTTCAATTGCTTCTTTTGTAAATCAATGTTAGTAACATAATTCAACATAACCTTTTGTTAGGATACCGATATGAATACATGAACCTTAATCAAGTTAATCAAGTTCATAGTGACCATATTGATCCTCTTTCCATCAATTCCAATATCATAACACCATGTCCAACATTGACCATATTAGCCCTCTTTGACATCAATTCCAACACCATAACACCGAATCTAATAATAAATAGGCAAGCATATTCACCCACATGATGTTTCAGTTATTTTCCATTGTATTAATCTATGTGGTGTATTTTTTTTTAATAAATTTTTATTAAGTCTAAATATGTTTATTGATTGACACTGCATTTTTTTATGTGTCGAGCATATTACAGTTGAAACACCACAAGGATATGTCGTGCATTGACTGTAAATTCCACATCAAAAAGTTGGATGACAAGAAGAAAACCTATAATTGTGGGATAATTGTAGTCTTTCAGGTCGCTAATGTTTCCTCTTGAAGTGACATGCATCCAACAATATTCAAAAATAGTACTATGGGTATTTGGATAATATACTTGAGTGTGACTTTAAATCCTTCAAGTTAGTTCTATTCGAGGTCAAATGGTACAGGTTACAGATGGATGAAAGTAATCCCGAAAGAATTGTTGTTGAGCATGCCAGTGGATTTACCATGGTTAATACAAGGACGTTTGAGTTGGGTACATAAACTTATGTTCTTCTAAGCCAATGCAAGCAAGTCTTTTATTAAGAGGTTCCAGGTAAAACAGGTTGGTCATACTTTGTTAGATATGATCCAAGGGGAATGCATGTAAAGTATAATGTACCAAAAGAAGATGATATTAAAGAAGAAGATGATGCAGAGGAGCATCAGGTAGATGTACTGTCAGACGAAGAAGTCAAAGAAGTTGAGCTAGATGTAGATGACAATGTTCTCAATGATGATATTGACAGTGACATTGACGATGATGTTCATATGGCCAATCCTTTCAACGTCGATTATGAATTCGATGATACATATGTGGAGTTGGATAAAGAAGAAGATCAATGATATTGCATAAATGTTGAAATGTAAGAGGTATGTGGTTATATATTTTATATGGTTTATTCTCTTTAAAGAATTTATTTATATGAGTTAATCATCATTGTCATCATCGTAATTAACATTGTCATCATCCTCATCCTCATCATCATCATCGTCATCATCATCATTGTCATTGTCTTCATTTTCATCATCATCATCATTGTCGTCATCATCATCATCATCGTCATCGTCATCATTGTCATTGTCATCACCATAATCAACATTGTCACCCTCCTCATCATCATCGTCATTTTCATTGCATCGTTGTCATAATTTTCATCATCGTCGTCATTGTCATCATCATCATCATTACCATTGTCATCATCATCATCATATCATCATCATCACAATCAACAATGTCATCCTCCTCCTCCTCCTCCTCCTCATCGGCATCGGCATCATTGTCATGATCGTTGTATTCATCATCATCGTCGTCGTCGTCGTCGTCATTGTCATCGTCATCATTGTCATCACCATAATCAGCATTATCATCGTCCTCCTCCTCATCATCATTTTCATCGTCATAATTTTCATCATTATATTATCATCATAATCATTGTCATCATCATTGTCATTTTCATCATGATCGTCATTTCCACTATCATGATCATCATCATATCATCATCGTCATAATCAACATTGTCATCCTCCTCCTCATCATCATCATCATCACCATCATTTCCATTGTTTTCATAGTCATCGTCATCATCGTCATCATTGTCATCACCATAATCAACATTGTGATCCTCCTCCTCCCCCTCATCATCATCATCGTCATCGTCATCTTCATCATTTTCATTGTCATTATCATCATTGTCGTCATTGTCATCATTTTCGTCATTGCCATTATCATGATCATCATCATATCATCATTTTAATCCTCCCCATCATCATCATCTTCTTCTTCGCCATCATTGTCATTGTCGTCGTCGTCGTCATCATGGTCATCATCATTGTCATTGTCATCACCATAATCAACATTGTCATTGTCCTCCTCCTCCTTCACATCATCATTTTCATCATTGTCTTCATCATCATAATCATCATCATCGTCATCCCTATTATCATCACCGTCATCATTTTCATCATGATAGATGTACTATGAAACGAAGAAGTCAAAGAAGTTGAGCCATATGTAGATGACAATGTTCTCGATGATGATATTTAATTATATGGGTTAATCATCGGCATCATCGTCATCATCATTCTCATAATCATAATCAACATTGTCATCCTCTTCATCATCGTCATCATCATCGTCATCATTGTCATTGTCGTCGTCATCAATCATCGTCATCGTCATCATCATCATCGTCATCGTCATCGTCATCGTCGTCAGTGTCATCACCATCATTGTCATCATCATTGTCATCACCATAATCAACATTTTTGTTGTCACCCTCATCAACATCATCATTTTACCCCAAACCCCTTATGTTTTTAACCTATAATCCCATATCCCTAACCCTAATGACCCCCATCTTATATAACCCTTAGCCCCCAATTCCTATAACCCTTATCACCTACAATTACTAACCCTTAAAATCTATAAACCCTATATCTCATATTACCTTTAACCCTAACCATAACAACCCATAGCCATTATATAATCTAAACTAAAAACCTTATAATGCCTAAAATTTATCCCCTGTTCCCTTTAACCTTCCCAGACCCTATAATTTTTATCAAATATAATAATGGAAGCATTTTGTGGAAGATGGAGAATGCTTGATGAAGCAATTTCAAGATAACCTTGTAAAGATTAAGAAATCAACTCAAAGTTGGACCAAGGGGTAGACAAATGAAATATGGGGGCACCAGATGATGTTGAAATGAAGTTATCAAATATCTACAAGGATAGTAGGAGAAGCTCTTTTATTTAAAAAGAACGGGGAGAACTAACTAAATTGGATGAACACAAAAGGAATCTCTTGAAATGAGAGGAGGAGAAGTAGAGAAAAAATGGCAAGGAGATTTTCCTAAACCGGGCGGATGAAAATACTAGGTTAATATTAAGTCCAAAAAATGTTTTTTTTGCCAAAGGCCTACTCCTAATATTCAAGTATGAAAGCCTACCTAATAAGTAGTTTCAAGTGACAATATTACCTCCATATTTTTTATGCATGTCTTTGGGAAGACAATAGTGAGTAGTGATGATTATTGACATACTAAAAGTACAAGAAAGTAATGTCAAACTATATGCATTATGGAATTATACCCACATGAAATGTTGGTACACAATTTCATTTAAGTACATACGCTAATGTTGTGAACACAATTTCTGGTGCACAAGTTTCCTTATCTTTGTGGAAGGTAGTGGCTATACTTACATCTCCCCTGTCATAATTTGGTGCACAACCAAGCTCTATAATTCACTAAAGAACTATAGAACTAGATTGGCACCATCAAAGCTCTATAATAAGACATCAAACTTATTAGCCAATATTGTTTGCTATAAAAGAAATTTAAAAATTTATTATAAGTAAATAGTTATTTTATTTCTCTTAAACTTATTATCTAATATAATGCATTATAGAAGAAATTTATATGTTAATTATAAATAAATAGTTATTTTGTTTCTCCTATTTATAACATTAGACAATACTCAATAGGAAAATAATTGTAGTCAAAATTCAATCCCATAAAGGCGAGGGCCAGAGCCAAGGTATCACTCACTACTCAACTTGAAGAATAAAACATGGATCTGGTGGATCTACTATCCATGAGTTTAACCTCTTCTCCAATCTGCACTAACGATTAGTCAAATCACTCAGCTTGCATGAGCAAACAAGAGCGTTGTAGTATATAACGCCTTCACAGGGGTTACACAATGATAAAGACGAGTTGTCAGGGCACATGGGGTTTGAAGCGTCAATCTCTCTGGGTAAATTCAGTGATTGGCCAAGGCACTGGGTGAGAGTTTTAGTGAAGTTGGTATATAAGCGTAGAAATGATATGAAGAGTGATCAAATTTAAGAGACCTCGAATTAAGAAAAAGAGATCTGGAATCTCTATGATGATTTGTAGTTCCTCAAGAGGGTTTTCAGCATCGACACAATTATGAAACCTTCTCTTGCTATGTTGGCATAGAGCATTGAGCATAATTTGGGGTTTTTTACTTGCATTTTCTGTCAGTTTTTCAGTAAGTCCTTCATTCACTAGTTACATTTTTCTTAAGAAGCGAATCGAGGCTTAGAATCCATTATTTATGTCTTTTTTCTTTCCTCGAATATATTTTTCTTCAATAGGGCGGGTTTACACCGACCTGTATCTTCAAGTAAGTTATGCTAGGTATGTTCAAGAAACATGTCTCCAAGGGGTTTCACTCAAATATTGGACTTCCTTTGGCTCACAATTCATGTTTCATGGGTTTATAACTTTGTATTGCATCATGATCAAAGTCAATGATCCTTACCCTTCTCGAATTCATGCTACATAGGTGGGGTGGACCTAGTGGTAGAAGAGAAAATAACCACCAGATCGACGAGCAATGCCACCTAAATCAATAAGTGGTTTAGGGTTTAGGGTTTCATTATTCTTTCATTCTTATTTTTTCATTATTATTTTCCTTCAATATTGAATTTACAATTCTTGCAAAAGAATTTATTTTGGATAGTTTTCAACTAAGTCATCTAGAGTGTAGGATAAAAGGCCCACAAAACCTTCATTTTTTTATGTAATGAATTTTGGTGATAATAATGATTTTGTTCATGGTTCCATTTTGACCATAATTCCAAGTTTTGGTACCTCCAAACTGATCCATATTTGACAAAAACCTAAAACCCACCAAATCAGTTAGAATCACCAAAACTTGAAACCCAATTGAAATTGATACAGGAGGGTTGTTTTGCGTATATATTGTTTGACTTTGTAGTAGGCCATTCGATGGCACCACAAAACCCAACAACCAAGAGAAGAAGGCTTTGCAACAACAGGGCACCTACAGACCATGCAAGAGATTTGTGAGCTTGGAGAAACAAGGTTACTAGGGAGAAACCATAGCCTCAAATAGGTGGCACAAAGATGTTTGGTCTCATTCTTTCTTTCTTCAATGTGCTCATAATTGTTACAAATTGATACCCATAAAAGAAAATTTTGATTTTTCCTCCATATGATGGGAAACATGTCAAAATTCCACTGACATTATTTGTTAAGGTAAAAGGATGACTTAGTTCAACTAGCTAATACAATTCTATATGCAAAAGATGAGATAGAAAAGAATTTTGACTCACAAGAAAATAGTCTACACCGTCTTTTTGGTCACTAGTAAGCATCTTTGTCTATTAGTAGTATTTAATATTTGTAAACTGATATTAAACAAAAACTTCTACATTTCACAACTTACATTCATAGTTTCATGACATAATTTCCATTGAGGTAACCATGTAAAATGCAAACTCTCTAGACAATGTCTATTCTTCATGGCATGCATTGCTCTAGTTCAAGATTGGAAGCTATCAACCTTTTATAATTTGTTTGACCTCGCATTTCCTATGATTTCTTATCAAGCAAATATCATCATGGGTTCGACATTAAGAGACAAAGTGATGTTAATTTGCAAAGTCTTCCCTAAATTCACCTCAAACTCCAAGAATTGAGCATGCATGAGTGTTAGAAGCCCCATAGAATTTTCCCTTCAAAAAGTGCAATTGCAATTGAAAGACTACAATGAAAATTAATGTGAAGATACAAAAAACATACTCCAAGATTAATCCCAAGGAAACCAATGAAAACTTAGACAACAAGATCCCATGAATAAGAGTGTATCTAATCCACTTATTATAATAGGCAATTTCTCCTCTTCATTTCCTATACTTACTGAGATTCCCCATTAGCTTGTTCTAAGAAGGAAAGAACAACCATATTAACACATAAAACAACCAAAAAATAAAATTGACTAATGGGACTATGAAGGTACCTCAATAAGAGGGGGAAAAGAGATCATAGATAGAGAACACAATATATTGTTAATAAAAGTGAGAAATGCCTATAAATGTGAGTTGATACATGAAATTAAACATTCGACCCTTAAATGTGTTGGAAGATTGATCCCATGAAGGATGATATTTAAAGCCCCTTGCACATCTAGTCTATGTATTAGAAGAATTTAGGAAGTGATTTATACAAGTCTAAATAGATTAGACATCGAAATAGAGTGAATTTCTATTTAGGCTCAAGAAATCATATTCTACAAATCCGCAACTCTCATTGTATTAAATGAAAAGTTTCATTATGAAGTTCATTTGAGCATACTCAAAGTTTCCCCAAGGGGCATCATTAGCCTATGATATAGGTCAAATGTAAACATGGTGGGTCATGGGACAATGTGCTTATCTACAATCTACATATATGTCCATAAGTAGTGGTCCAACTTAGGAGAAAGTTAATGGCTAGGAGAGGGCCAAGTAGCTTGAATATAGCACCAATGTAACTTATCTTGTATTTCTAATTTTATCTTCTTAGAGGTCAATAAAGGAATATCAATGGAGAAAAAAGTGGGAGGGAGTTTATTGATTTGAATGGAAATTCAACAACAATATAATAATTTTGGTATACCAATGCCAACTATGCCCCTTGAAGGAAAAGAACATATAGGATTAAATGCATGGTAAAGGATATTGTCTCTTCCAAGTTTCAGCAATGGTATCAACCATACTCCTAATGTGGAAAAAGGAATTAATGATATCAAAAAAATTTCTTAGCAGTGACAACAAACTCTGCCAAAAGTATGTTAAGTAGAGAACGCCTAAAGAGAAAGATACACAAATCTATTGATAGATTTTTTTCTAGCACCATAAATCATTATTCAAATTGTCAAATCACCTTGTTTCAAGGAAACAAGGCACCTGATTATGGGAGTGATAAGAAAAGAATTTCAAGTTGTCATTCCTCCATTGTTAAAAAATAGAAATATATATACATTAATCACTACAAAAATTAATGGGAATATTAGTCTTCTAAAGCTTTATTAAGTCTACAAAACAAAGTCTAGGCATTTTTCCATCCACAACTCTAAAACTTAGCAACTCAGCTTCAACAATTACGTTAGTGATGTGGTGTGTGCATCGATATCAATCCCGCCCTGGCATGTTCCTTTGTGGAATGTTGGTAGGGTGCCACTAAGTACTAATCATTTTAAAAAAAAGTATAGTTTGTTTGTTTTTCTCTATATTAACATACCAAGTATGGTTCTTAAGGTATGACATGGGCTAATGGTTTGCCAATATTGAAATCTTCGGAGTGGAAAGTCCTTCCATTGGCGTTCTTCTCCTCAGATATTGTGTTATGGTTTTCTTGTCATATGGTGTATGTTTACATAGATACCAATATGTTATGACCCAAGGGGGCATATATAGGGCTAAATGTATATGATATGACCCCAAGGGGGGGCATATATGGGGTTAAATGTACATGTAATAGGGTCGGCCTAATAGTAAAAGGGATTCACATGTAGAGTGTGAATAGGTATATATAGAGTTCATGTATTCATTATTGTAGAGATGTGAATTGTGATGTATAAATGTATTTGGTTATGTGGAGGAGGTTCTCCTATTATTTAAGGGGTTATTGTGTAACTTATCTATCTTGGAGTTGTGATCCACACTCACATTGGTGTACATGGTGTGTACTTTTATTTTGTTATGATGTCTTAAGCATTTGGTACATTACATTTGGTATCAGAGCCTTGATCCTAGGGTTTTTCTTTCTCAAGCAAGCCATCTTGGAATTTTCACTATAACTTTTTTTCAGGGCCACTTCAAAAAGTGAAACTTGGAGGATATTTATAAGACATATCAGGGTATTTGTGGTACAAATTTCAGATTTTGGTTCATTTTACTTTTAGGGATACATCCTGTGGAAGATAGGGTTTTTGACTGGTCTTATAACTAGTCTCAAACAGGTGTTCCAGGTAAAACAATCATATATTCTTCATAGAGGATCCAAATTCTATGAGACTAGTTGCATTGGAAAGAGGAAATTCCACAATATTCTAGGTGTGAATTTCAAAATCAGATATCCAATATTGGACACGGGGCATTCTATACAAGTTTGCTCTCCATAATAGGCCAAAATTCAGTAAGGTTTGGGAAAGTTACCATAACTTTCATTTGGCACACCCAATTTTGGTCAAACCTATGGCATTGAAGATAAGACATTTTAGAGTACTACAGGTCGAAATTTCATACTCATAGGGGCCAAAACTTCATAAATACATAAGAAAAAAGGTTAGCCAGAAGGACAGACTCCGTGTCAGGGTTTCAAAGGTGTGTTCACTTAAAACTATCACAACTTTTGATTGGAATGTTTGATTGAGCTGATTCAAAAGCCATTAGAAAGAGAAAAGATATAATATTTTATTGGAACAAAGATTATAACTATTTGAGATCATTATTCCTAATATATTGAGGTTGTAAGTTGAGGGTTGGGGTTAGACCTTAATTAAGAATCAATTGAAATACCTAAATTTACAAAAGATGAAGATAAAGATGAAATTGGAATGGTTAAGGATGATAAAGGAATATGATATGACTCCTTCAAGGACAAAATATTATTTTTCTGGTGAAGCTTGGAATTGGTGGATGAGTATTGATTTTGATACTAGATGGAACATGACATGGGAAGAATTTGAAAACTCTTCTCAAATAAATGGATTAGGGATACAAAAATGGAGGAAATATATAGAATTCAAGATGAATTAAAAGAAGCAAAGGAAGGGATTAAGAAGAAGGGAGAGGAGYTATCTAAGATATGATCCCTTAATGAATCACTCATTAAGGAGGTTGAGAACTTAAAACAAGAAAAGACTAACAAAGGAAAGAGGGAAAAAGATGAGTCAAGGGAATATTTGAAAAATAAAAATGAAGAGATATGTAGATTACAAAATCATAATAAAAAACTATTGGATGAGGTTAAGAGATTGAAAGAAGAAAAGAAGAATTTTCAAAATTAAGACAAAAGAAGGATCTTGGATGAAGAATCTACCAAAATACTTGAAAAGGAAATTTGCAAGAAGGTTGAGGAATCCCTAAATATTGATGAGGTAAAATCAGAAATGCAATATAGAATCGAAGAAGGACATCAAAATTTGATAGATTGGGTCAAATTGCAGCTTCAAAAGGAGAAAGAAGACAAGATTCAAGAAGGTCAATAAAAGATACTTGAAGAAGTTTAACTCCATATAAAGGATGTACATGCCAAATGTGATGATATTATATCCAAGGCTAGAGTAATCAAAGACCAATCAAAGATGATTGAGGATTCCATTGTCTCTATGAAATGGGTGTGTAGAGTGAAGAAAAACCATCAAATGTGAAACCATATCGACAACCTCGTTACCGGGAAAGATTTCAAGGAAGACAAGAAGGTCGATATCAGCATTATCAAGGAAGAAGATGGAATACTTGTCAATATTTGTGGAACAAGGCATCACAAAACCACTCTTCTGTTGGATTACTGAGAGGGGGGGTGAATCAGTAATAGAGCAATTTAACCATATAATCCAAGTGTTATATCAATGAAGCATTATTATCCAATAACTGCAGAGTAAATAAGCAATGAACAA
>JASDQU010374495.1:87723-102790 GCA_032191745.1 Picea mariana | reverse complement strand
GGAGAAGCGATTGGGGGCAGACGCGAGGGGAGGAAGATAACTTTGGTGATATACAGAGTGAGTGAAAGCAGAGAGGAAGGAGAGTAACCTTTGCTCCTGGTCATTGGTAAACATAGACACCGTCTCACAGCATCGTGGTCTCAGCTCGGGGGTGGCTAGTGGTAAATCCGCTGGGAGTCATTGAGCCTACGGTTGGGTGGAAATGAGTACCCCTCTCAGCAGTTGCATAACCCCTGGTGTTATTTCTGATAAGTGTTTTGCCTCTGGCATCTTGAAATATATATTTATTCTGACATTTATGTTTATAAGTTGTGAAATGATGAATGATTTCAGAGTAAGAATGTCTGTATGATGTTTTGATCAGTACTGGTAGATGCATGTTTATAATGGAAAGACTACGTATGGCTTATGTATTCATAAATCACTATTTATATGCATACTGATCTAATTCAGACTGCATGTCTGATTCGTGGGAGAAAGGTACCCTTATCTACCTCAGATAGTACCCTGGGTAAAAACCTCCCCATAGAGATACCCTCCTTGAAAATCCCATCAAGAATCGGGAAAGAGAACGTGAAGGCGCAAGGCCTTAGTAACCCTGCACGAGGAGGAACGATCCTCTTGAAAACCTGAGATGGCAGCATAAGGATGAAGTATCGAATCGACGAACGAGATCCCATCGGGAGATCTGTGGTCACTCACGACCATCAGATCGGAAGAAGAAGATGGAGTGTTAAGTGCCTTAACCTTGATAGGTATTGATCGACGGACGAGATTCCATCGAGAAACCTGTGGTCAAGCATGACTGTTAGATTGGTAGGAGTAAGTAGGGTGTTAAATGCCTTACCCTTTTGTTTTTCTGTGTCTTTATGGGTAGCGAAGAAATCGGGACCGTAGATCCCCAAGGTCCATGGGAGTATCTGGACCATTGATTTTTCCATGTCCAGGAAGTCTTGGAAGAATGCATAGGTAGGAACCAATCTGAGTTGTTAGATCTCGGCTGGAAAACCCAATAGCCATTGGATCTGTCAGGAGTTACCCGAGGGTTAAACCCCCAGTGAATAAGGGTGAAAGCCCCGAAATAGATCTGGACCGTCTGATTAAGGGGGCCACGTGTCCTGAGATTTCCATTTCGGGAAATCGGGAATCGCAAACTCGGGAGTCCTGGTGGCGAGAGATCGAGACTTTCCATTGTGGAAACCCCGGGATAGATCTGGACCATCCGATTTAAGGGGGCCACATGTTGTGAGATTTCCCATTTCGGGAAATTGAGAATCGCGAACTCGGGAGTTCTGGTGATGAGAGATCGAGACTTTCCATGGTGGAAAACCTGAGACAGATCTGGACCATCCGATTTAAGGGGGGCACGTGTCGTGAGATTTCCCATTTCGAGAAATCAGGAATCATGAACTTGGGAGTCCTGGTGACAAGAGATTGGGACTTTCCATGGTGGAAACCCCGGGATAGATCTGGACCATCTGATTTAAGGAGGCTATGTGTCGAGAGATTAATCGCATCAGGAAACCTGGGATCGAGAATTCGAGAGTCCCATGGTCGAGAGTTTGGACTCTCGGGATCTCTCGGGATGATAAATCCCGATGAACGGATGAGATTCTTTCAGAGGATCTCAGGGTCTGTAACGACCGTCAGATGTGAGGAAGAGATGTCGACTTTAATCTGGGGTGCGAATACGCCTTAGGGTAAGCGGTGAGCAGATATGGACAACCAGAGTCCACCCACCCAGATCTATGGCTAAGGCTTCATTCCAAATCCCCCTTGTCGTTCTTCCTTTAGCGGTGGGGGGGGGGGGTCCGGAATCGAACGTGCAGCTCAGGAATGGTCAGGATCAATTCGCCTTGATCAACAACATTCAAGTGAATTTCGGACCCCGCCTTTAAGGGGGGGGTGTCCGGAATGGTGTGGCATGTGAAGTGGGACCCGTTTCCTATCACACCACCCACTGTGTCGTGTTTCCCCTCTCACCACTTGTACTCCACTTAACCGCGCGACGGGGCCTATTCTCATTGGCTGTTCTCTAGCCCTATTGGGATTTGTCCCCATTGGCCATTCGCTAGCCCTGTCGGGGTTCGACGATTGCAGAGCTAAACGATTCGACATTCCTGTGGCGCCAAGTCACGAAATACAAAAAGGCACCATGATTATTTAAACTGTGATCATGACTCGCGATCACATGGGAACAGAGAGAGAGAAAGAGCTAGCTTGCGCTAGGCCTCCATAGGTAATTCAGGGGCTCTAATTCTACAGGAATCAATGAAAATTTGATTATGGTAGTGGATATGTGACACATGAAACCATAAATCAATGGATATTAATTCAATAAGTAGTCTTGTGCCCTCATCCTTACGGTTTTCCCATCTCATCTTCTCAATTGCTGATGTAGGTTTTGTTTCTATCGACATTGTCAAATTATACCGTTCTTTTCTTTTGAGTTGGAATGTCGCCTTGGAATTCCAATCAAAATAATTGTATGGTGTGAGGATTACCACCAAGTTTTACTATATAATAGTTGTCATATCCATCTCTCCCACTATTTCTAAGAACCCCTAAAAAATTACTCTCAATCTGCAAGTGAAAAATTAAGAAATTAAGAATTCATATCAGTTTCAGGAGATGATATTGTGACTTACTTACTGAGCAAGCGGTGAGGAATCTCGCCAAACGGTTGAAAACACACTTCCAAAATGGACCTATTTCCTTTAATGGTAGGCCGTTTCCTCCAAAACATAATATTTTGGGAGCAATGAATGTGGAAAGGTACAACCATAGATTCATATCATTTTCAGGAGGCTATTTTGCAGCTCACTTTCTGAGCAAACGGTGAAGAATCTTGGCAAACGGTTGAAAACCCACTTCCAAAATGGGACGATTTACTTTTTTCATGAGCTGTTTCCTCCAAAACATAATATTTTGGGAGGAATAATTGCTTAAAGTTATGACCATGGATTTAGCTTGCCGAAACCCCGAATTTCCATATTCTTTGGCTTGTCTGGCTTGCTCCAAGCAGCATAGCTCTGATACCATGTCAGTGTTTCATGGAAACCTGCACAAGAGATATAGCTAAAGAAAGTACAAACAAATCTTATCAAGAAAAGAAGAGAGATTCAAGATGGAAGAATGAGAAAATATATTCACACTACTCCAATGAGCTGATGATTGATACATAGATCATGATCAATATGATAGAATGAATGAGTGGAATACACTCATATATAGGGAAAATCATTCCATAATTAAGAAAAACAATCAAGCAATTAACTTTATTTAGGAATGCATGCATGCATAATAGTGATGGTAAAAATAGAAAGTCTAAATAGAACTAGTCAGTTAACTCCCACTGAACTAGTGTGTTGAAAATATAAATTTCTCCAACAAATGTGAGTAGCCATCACATCTCTTCTCATAGAGAAGCTTCCACCATTCTAGTGAGTCTTTCACTCTGTAATTTTACAGTCTTTGTACATTTTCTCCCATTAATAGAAATTGTGTATTACTATATCTTTGTATTTATGCTTACATATCTGATACATTTATGTTATATTATTGTATATATGAGATATCTCTGTATATTTATTTGTTATATCTCCGCTAACATTTCGTGCCGAAAATAATCCGGATCAAGAAGGCTCCATCAAAGGGTTAGAAAGAGGTAATCAAAATATAAGAATAAAAGGGTCAAGACATCAACATGTAGGAAATATTCCTATCAATAAACAAAGATCTCTATCTTCTCCATTCTTCTACGTTATTTTCTCAAGGCCTTGTGCTCGTATTTTTGAACCGAGCATAAGGTTGAGTCTTGAGTGTTTTTTCTTGTATTATTCAAAAAATTATTCTCTATAATATCATGGAGTATTTACAACCATATATGTAACTATCAGATGTAAGCTAGGATTTTCTATTGGATTCATTGAAATTTAGTCCTTGTGTTTTACAAGCTTTATTTCTGAAGATTTAGTCAAATGGTTTGCTGAGATGTTTTTGTATTGTTGAATATATTTATGAAATTCCAAAGATAATTTATTTGGAACATAGATTTAATGATTTCTCAGATATTGGGATTTTCGAGTTCGCGATTTTTGGAGTTTTCATATCAAATTATTTTCAATATTAAATGTAAAACTCATTTAAATTCCTCTAAAATGATCAAAACCACTTCACCCTTTTTCTTGTGATAAGATATGGATGTATCCTCTATTTTCATGTGATTTAGAGGGTTGTATAAATGATATTAAGCATACATATATTCTGATATTGCATCATTCCTTCAATCATTTTATTGTTAAAATGTTATTTGTTGCACACAAAGAGAAAATATGGTTATCAATAACCATTCCATGTACAAATAAAAACAATAAAGATACGAGGTTTGTTGTCTAGCATTCTCTCCAGTCCAAAAGTATCAAGATTATATTTTAGTGAAAGAGGAGTACCACCGCTATAAAAACACAGGGGGATTCATATCCTCATGAGGTTTCTTTTTGGATTTTAACCAATCTAAACATCAACATTTTTGGAGACCATACTGGGGACTGATTTGTTTTCAATAAATCCAATACTTTTTGGAATCAAATATTATTGGAAAGCTAGATGTGGTGTAGTTGAATTTTTGAACAAGTTCTAGAGATTTATTCACGATGAATTGGGTTCTTGAAAACATTTTTCAAAGAGTATTAAATGGCCTTAAAGACATATTGTCGAAGTTTAAGTCACAAATCAGTTGTAATAACTTCCATATAATCATAGAACCATCCAAGATTTGGGATGATTATGTCTTTGGAAACTCCATCATCGAAACTCAAAATATTGAAGAAATATGCCCCGATGACTTCAATGAAAATATTTCAAAGTTTTAAGAAGATCTATATGAAGACTCCTCCAAGAAATTTCTTTCATGCTATGAAGATATTTTTTCTTCTCCACTAGATCCAACAATATTTGTTCAAGATAAGATAAAAAGAGAAGGTATCCAAAGAAAGAAACAATCATATAGAAGTCCACTCAATTTGCAAGGAGAAGTTCATCCCTTTCCAGATATTTCCATGGATAAGTTTCCCATGTTCTTCAAGATTACTTCAGAGAATACATAGAAACATTTGATTAAGATTGACAATGTTTGTGATATTTATAATGTGGTTGAAAATGTTGTTGCATTCCAACTGTTTATCTTGACTCAAAAGGAAGTTGCTAGTGAATGGTTTTTTCATTGCTTCCCGAAACCATCACTAGTTGGGATGTATTAGAAAAATTATTCATTGAGAAATATTTTTCAAGAAATGATCCATATTCTCTTTTCTTAAAGTTGGTTGAAATCCATATGAATGAGGAAGAGATAGTCAAATATTTCACTCTCAGATTCATGAAAGTTCTTCATGAGATTCCTCAAGAAATGTTTCCAAACAATGTCATTATTTTTAGTTGTTATGAAAATGCTTTTCCCGTGAATCTGAAATTTCTATTGAAGCAAGAGAGAAATTTTAGCTAGAAATAGTTAATGCAACGAGATCAAATCATTGAAAGAAATGTTCTTGAAACCGGTGCTAATATATTAAACTGCCAAATATTTTTTCAAGACAATAGAGGAGTGGATTTAGAAGAAAATTTTGATGAAAGACATGAATTATTTTTCCAGATCTTATTCTTTGATCCAGGTGGATATCGTTGGCCACCCACCTCTTCCAACTGTCTCACATACAATTTTCATCTTGGCAGTTTTTTTCTAGATTTTCGGGTCCTAAACTTTTGGGGCCATTTTGATTCCCTAAAAAATGTTTTTTTGGGTTCGCTATAGTCACACTGTAATTGAAGTCAAAATGTGATGAAAAATGTGTATTCCTCGGATATACCTTTCCAACGAGATATCGTGCACCTAAAATGAAGATCATATGCAAATGTTATGACCCCAATGTTGACACTAAAAGACTAGAGAGTCTCAAGCCTCAACATTTTAAACCTCTCGCGGGGCTAGGCAAGAAGAAGCAAGAATATCACCCTAGACTTAAAGCCCCAGACAAGAATGTGCATTTGAACTTTAAGTTAAATGTTTCTTAGTTTCCCTTGCTATATAATTTTTCTTTTAACAATATTTAATTTTTATTTGATTTATGCTTTATGCTATTTATGATTTGATCAATTCTATGTGAGGATTAGTGGGAAATGATTATTACTTTATTATTATTATTATTTTTTTATAATTGATACAAAACTAATTCCAAAAATAGAATAAAGAAACCAAAAGTTATGGCTATAACTTTTAAAAGAAAAGAGCATATAAATATGTAAAATAATTCCCTTTTTTGTTTGTTTGTTTTGTTTTCTGAAATTGAAGTATTACATCAGTAAAAAAAACTAGAAAAACCAAGGGCTTTAAAGAAAATCGAGGAGGTATATAGAAAGATGAAGAACTGATTCTCAGTAACAGGGTTTCATACAAGATCATAGAAAGTCAAAATCTTCAAGTCTCTGAGTAGACGAGGGCCAGGTATATCATCTTTAGCCCTTTTATACGTGATATTTAGCCCTTTTATATGCAAAGTACAATAAAAATATTAAACATGAAGAAGAAGAAAGCTGAGCCGAGAAGGAATGGAGCTATGGTGGTGAATCGAGAGGAAAGGACCTACATAATAAAAATAATTAGATTTGAATCAAATCGAGCCAAATTGCATCAAACTAAACAACTAAACCCTTACCTCATGAAGGCAGGTGAAATCATCCTCACTTATCCTCTTCGTTGCTTTGCAAGACCACCTACTGCCGACGATTTCGCCAGTCTTTGCTGAAGATGTATTGAAAGAATGAACTAGAAGAATCCTCCCAACACTCACATCATACTCTCTCTTAAAATTATGCCTAAATTCTCTCTCTGATTTTTATTTTTGGAACAATACTTCATTCAGAAAGATCTATCTTCTCCTCTAGAATATGTTTTCTCCCCTTCCAGGATGTGCACTGCTTTCTTTTATTTCTTCTACTGGACGGTTCTTTCAGTTCTGTAACCAAATTAGAACGGTTTAGGATTCCTTATTACTAACAAAAATTAATTTCTACAGTTATCTCTGATATCGATGTTAATGCACATTGACATTTTGAGTAGTTGAGGCTCAACGAACAAAAACCCGTACTGGCTAGAACCATCTGTATTTTCCCTTCAAATTTCTTCGCATAACAGTCCCTTCTCCGCATATTTCCCGTGGTTAGTTGGAATCACAACCCTAATAAGAGTATCTCTGGTCTTAATCAGAGTGCTTCTGTTATCATCATCCAAAAAATCTATTATTAATGCAATCCAACAACATATGGCAATGTCAATGCATGCCAGATAACTACCGTGGATGCAACACTGAGTAAAACAAACTATATGCCCTTTTCCTTGTATGGGAGTTTTATTTCCTTGCTGAAAGGAAAACTCTATATATCTAGCAGTGCAACCTCCTTGTTGGGTTATATCTACCTATGTATCGAAAGATGTATCCACAAAACTGATAAACATATGCATCATGATCAGGCTTCCAGAGGTGCTCCAAAATGAGAATGCACAACATGGTTGTTGGAACCATGATACTTGACCTTTGTTTTTCTAACACATGTTGGAGTGCTCTTATAATGCCAAAACTCGAAGACGTTCCAGGAAATATTAGAATTTTCCATGTCACTCTAAGTTTCGACAACCTACTCTTCAATAGCAAGGAGCAAGCACGATCTCTTGTCGTGTTCCTGTATCTTATTTGTATCCATGCCATAAAATGAGTGCTAGTAATAACCACTTCTCCAACGCAGTTGTTGTTTTTTTCTTTTTATCCATCTCTATCCACAGTCACATCACACATGCACTTAATCTTATGAAAACAAGCTCGAAGATGTTGATAGAAGGGGACTTGCTGCTGGTATTATTTTAATTGTAACGACTCTCAATAAAATCCTCGTATTCTCAAAAACCTTCCCAGCCAGCTTATTAAATGGCTGAAACGTTAATATGGTTGCGACATGTACAATTGAATATTGTTTTTAAAGCATCTTTATGCAGAGTAAGTATCCAACCATGAAAATGCTTGCAAAGTTTTAAAGACCGTTTCAGTGCACGATTTGTTTTGCTCCATTCCTCTGTAGCGAATAGTGAGCGAGGTAAAGTAAAAACAAGTGAATATCGATATATTTTGTTAGGATACTTGGATGCTACAGATATCAAACTGCGCTTTGATAAAATGAGAAGCAGAGAATACAGAGAAAGAGCAGAGAAAAAATAGTATTCAGTATATTGAGTATATGAGAAAAGGAAAAAGAGCTGAGCTAAATAGGCTCAAGCAAATCAAGAACATCAAGAAATGATAGTACAGCTGGCCAGGACAACTGTGAGTGTATAGTCAGACTATTGAGGTTACATTATATTTAACACTCCCTCTTAAACTCAGCGATTACAAACATCAGTACTAATAATGCCCAAGTGTTGTCTCTAAAAATCAAAAACGGATTTTCCCAGTGGCTTTGTGAAAATATCTGCGAGTTGATCTCGAGAGACACAGAATTGAAGTGCTATGTCACCATTATTGACGAGCTCGCGAATGAAGTGAAAGTGGGTGTCAATATGCTTGCTTTTCTTGTGAAACACATGATTTTTGGATAGAGCAACTATTGAGGTGTTGTCACAGAAGATAGGAGTTGGCTCCTTTTCTGTATGTGACATATCATTCAATATTCTTCTCAGCCACACAACTTGACAGGAAGATGAAGTAGCAGCGAGATACTCTGCCTCTGCAAAAGATATTGATACAATTGGTTGCTTCTTTGATGCCCATGAAATCAGGTTCACACCCAGGTGAAAAACATGTCCTGGGGTGCTCTTTTTGTCATCTAGGCTGCCTGCAAAATCACTGTCTGTGTAACTTGAGAGATGATTATCATCAGAATGAGTGTACCATAAGCCAAAATTGAGATTTCCTGCAACATATCTCATAATCCTTTTTGCCATCTTCCAGTGAGAATCTTTGGGGGATTCGATAAACCTGGAAACAAGGCTGGCTGTATACATTATATCAGGCCTAGTTGCTATAAGATACAACAAACTTCCTACTAAGCTTTTGTATAGGGTAGAATCCACTGTAGGTCCTTCATCTTGCTTACTCAATTTTGTGCCTAGGGGTAGAGGATTTTCTGCTAGATTGCAATCTTCCATGCAGAATCTTTTGATGATGTTTGTTGCATACTTTTGCTGACAGAAAAAAATGCCTTTGGTTGATTGATCAACCTCAATACCCAAAAAATATTTCATTATGCCAAGATCTATCATCTCAAACTCAGATTGCATGGCATGTTTAAAAATCGTTAACTCAAGATTTCTAGTATATATCATGTCATCAACATATAAACATACAATCAGAATTTTACCGTGTTGATCCATTTTGGTGTATAAAGTTGGCTCATTTTGGCTTTTGTTGAAACCACTTTTGATTGGGTAAGTGTCAATTTTGTTGTACCAAGCTCTTGGAGCTTGTTTTAAGCCATACAGGGCTTTCTTCAACCGATATACTTTGGCTGGCTGTTCTTTGACTTCAAATCCAGGTGGTTGATCTACATAGACCTTTTCTTCTAAGGCACCATTTAGGAAAGATGACTTGACATCCATCTGGTATACTTGCCATTTGTGTTGAGCTGTTATGGCTAAGAGAGTCCTTACAGTGTCCAATCTTGCTACTGGAGCAAAAGTTTCACCATAATCAGTACTTGGTTGTTGTGAAAATCCTTTGGCAACAAGTCTTGCCTTGTTCTTTTCAATCTGTCCCTTTTCATTGAGTTTAGTTTTGTAAACCCACTTGACACCAATACTTTTCTTGTGTCTAGGAAAATCAACTAGATCCCATGTCGTGTTCTTCTCAATGGATTCAATCTCTTGGTTCGTGGCTCCTTAGTTTCTTCTTTAAAAGATGTAGGTTGACATGACATTAAAGTAAAGAGGTTGTGATGTTCAATGTCATCCAACTACTGATGGATTTCTCTCAAACTTCGAGTTCTATGATTTTGAAGTTCATAGGATGAATCTCTGCTTGAAGTTGAGTGATCCTGAGAATTTTCAGATTGTCCTTGTACCTACAATCTTGGAAGGGCATGTTGAGGAATTGGCTGTCCTGAGTCTTCTGCGTTTTCAGGACTGGGCATCAATGGATTTTGACTGTCCATTTGTTGATTTTCAGATTCGTTCCAGAGTTGATTTTCTAGAAATTTTACATCTCTGCTGAGAATTAGTTTCTTGGAGATTGGATTGTAAATCCTATAATCTTTTGATGTTTCATTGTATCCAGTAAAGATACATTTCTCACTTCTGTTATCTAGTTTCTTCATTAATTCAGAAGGTATGTGAGCATATGCTATGCATCCAAATGTCCCTAGATGAGCAACATTTATATTTGTCCCACTCCATGCTTCTTGAGGGACTTTCATCTTGAGACTGTTGGTTGGAGATCTATTCAAGAGATAGACTAAGCATGCTACTGCTTCATCCCAAAAATTATTTGACAGACATTTCTCTTTGAGTAGGCTTCTTGCCATGTTCATAATTGTCTGATTTTTCCTTTCATCCACTCCATTCTGTTGTGGAGTATACCTGGCTATAGTTTGCATGATGATGCCTTGTGATTTGCAGAAATTTGCAAATTATTTGGAGATATATTCTCCTCCTCCATATGACCTGATTGCTTTTACATATTTGCCACTCTATTTTTCAGCTTCTACTTTGAATTCTTTGAATTTTGCAAAAGTTTCAGACTTGTGTCTGAGAAAATAGATCCAGATTTTCCTACTAAAGTCATCAATAAACGTTAGAAAATAAAATCTACCACCTATTGAATCTGTTTGCATTGGGACACATAGGTCAGTGTGAACAAGTTCGAGATGTTGTTTGGCTTGAGTGGAGGACTGTGGAAAACTAGTTCTCTTATGTTTTCCAAGTATGTAAGACTCACATGGGGAATTTTTCTCTTTGAAGATAGGGAGACCTTTGACCATGGAGTGCTTCTGTAGAAGACTTAGACTCTGAAAGGGTAGATGTCCAAATCTTGTATTCCAAGCCATAGTTTCATTGGGGGTGGATGCACTTTGTGCATATGTTTGGATTAGATTTGCAATTCTGAGGGTCAGGGGAAACATCCTATTCTGAGTCATGTGGATTTCATAAATCAATTTTCTGTTGGGGTTTTTATCATATATCCTACATGATGCTCCATCAAAAAGTACCTTATAGTCATGTTCAATGAGTTGTCCTGCACTTAACAGGTTATGTTTCAAATCTGGAATGTGGTAGACATTGTTTATGTCTTTCTTTACATTTTGTTTTGTAAGAACAGGTACAGTTCCTTTTCCTTGAACTTTGACTAAAGAATCATTTCCAAATGTAATATAAGAGGAAATTAAAGAATCAATATATGAAAGTAAATCGTTGTTACCTATCATGTGATTGTTGCATCCACTATCCAACAACCAAAGATCTTTATGTTGTTCTTCAGTCTTGTGACATGAGAGAAACATACCTTCTGAGGTTTCTCCTGTATGATTTGAGACATGTGCTCTGCCTGAGAGATGATCTGCTTGCTTATTCCGACATTTAAATTCATAGTGTTCAAAATTTTTTAAGTAATAACATTGTATGCATGATTTATCATTTGATCTTCTCCCTCTGCCTCTTTGAGGCTGGCAATTCTGATTCTAGTTCTGTTGTCTATGACCTTGGAAAGATTGATTCAGGTTCTGTTGTCTGTGACCTCTACTTGAGTAAGGATTACATGGAATACTCCCTCATCCTTGGTGACCTCTGCCTCTTCCTTTGCCTCTCCCTCTACTGAAAGAGAATTGAGTTTTGAAGGCATTGACGATTGACTCATCTGTGAGATGCAGTCTGGTCTCGTGTGTCAACAGGGAACCAATTAGTTCATCTATTGAAAAACATGACAGATCCTTGGATTCAAGGATTGTTGTAACGACCATTTCGAATTTCTTCGGTAAAATTCTAAGGACTTTCTCAACAATGCATTGATCAGGGATGGCTTCACCAGTCAATCTGATCTAGTTCACGATTCCCATAACTCTGGTCATAAATTGATCAAATTTTCAGACTTTGTCATTCTTAAAGTCTCAAATTGCATCCTCAAGGTCTGTAGTTTGACTATTTTGACCCTGTCATTTCCTTGGTAGGCTGATTTAAGGATGTCCTAGGCCTGTTTTGAAGTAACAACGCCTGTGATTTTTGAGAAAATCGAGTCATCCACTGAATTTTGAATCCAGAATTTGGCTTTATTCTCTCTGTTCTTTTGTGTTGCCTGAGCAGTTCTCTATTGGTTTGTCATGGCAGCAAGGTCTGCTAGATCTGGTTCCACAATCCAAGATCCACTGGATCCCAACACTCTTGTGCTTGCGAGAAGGATCTCATTTGAAGAGACCAAAAATCATAATTATTTCCAAGAAGAATCGGTCCTAAATTGCTAGACGTGGCCATCTTTTAAAAAATTTAACAAAACAAGAAAGATTGTTAGAAAATTTCATGTTTACCTATTTTCTGTGCGTAAAACTAGGTCTTCAAATTTATTTTAGTGACTTCAGACCAAAATACACGGTGTAGACTACTTCTTTGACTTTGATCTGGCTGGATTTGACTATCCGAGTGAAAGATCTACTGATTCAGGGCTCTGAGCTCTGTTATTTTCCAATTGTAGCAATTGTAATGGCGGAATCAGTCCAAATGAGAACTCAACCCAACGCGAATAAGCATTGAGCACGAGCTCCTTCCTCACGTGACCACCATCTTAGCCCACAAAGGGAGCGTTGTGTTTCACGACCTGAAGAGTATAGGTGTGTTAGCCACTCTTGACTCTCCAACTCCCGAACTCTGAAAGGGGCTTAACAAGCCCTCGGATCCTCTCGTATCATTCCTCCACATGACCACGATGCTATGACCATGGTCCACTTTTCAAGATTTCTTGGTTAGCGAAGTTGCGATGCAACTCCAACCTTTCCTCCTTGGAATCCCAAAATTCAAAACTCTGATCTATCCTCTGTTGCAAATTGATGGTCTAGATCCTTTCGGGATTTCTCGAATCGGTATTTCATGACCCTTGAACTCTCATCATGATGTTCTCCAAACCCCAAACTCCGAAATGCCAAAATTTTGGTGCCTCCCAAATCAACGGTTCACGCTCCTCTAGATATAATGATCCAGATTTCATCAGGATTTCACGTTTCGCGAAGTTGAACGACTTGCACCTATGTTCTCCCAATCCCCGAAATGTCGATGGCACTATATCAACAATCTAGGCTTCTCTTTGATCGAAGGTTGCGATCGAGTCGGGGTTTTGCGCTTCACAAATTCTCATTAGTATGTTCTCTAACCTTTACTCCCTGTGAGTCAGCGAAATATTTCGGGATTTCACGACTTTGCAAGTCGGATTTTCTCCTATGCGCTCTAGAGGACTAAGCCTCATGCACTTTTTCCCGGATCCGATGGCTATCGGTCCTCTACACTAAATATGACGGTCCATATTTATTCTCCTACGCTTTGAGAGTTGAATGGTCCTGACATTATCCTCCATGCAACTTTGCTTGATCCAACGGTTGTCGACTATATGCACTAGATCTGGCGGCTAAAAATATTTTTCCTTTTATGTGCTCTCCTCATCCTTTCTGAACTCGATTGATGGCTCAGATATGTTCACAGGGCCAATCTTATGCCTGTTTCTACTTGTCCTTTGCTGCTCTCACAGAATCTTCTCCGGAAGAAAGAATTTCACGAATTCTTTAAAGAAATCACATATCTTTAATTGTTTCTGCTCTCTGCAACTCTGCTTCGTTAATCTTTCACGAATCTTTAAATGCTCACAATTCTTTCGACTGTATTGCGCTCTGCTTCCTTGCATTTTCTTTCTGCAGTGATCTTTAGAGCATATTTCAGACTGCGTGTTGTTCTCTAGGATTTTTGAAGAATTTGCGTTTCGTGCTCTCGTTCACAGTGTAAGCTCTATGCTCGTTAGGGTTGGGTTTCTCTCCAGACTGTGTGAAGAGGCTTATGTATGAAGCTCTGATACCATGATAAAATGAGAAGCAGAAAATACAGAGAAAGAGCAAAGCAGAAATAGTATTCAGTATATTGAGTATATGAGAAAAGAGTACATTGAGAAAAGGGAAAAGAGCTGAGCTAAATAGGCTCAAGAAAATCAAGAACATCAAGAAACAATACTACAGCTGGCCAGGAAAGCTGGCAGTGTATAGTCAGACTATTGAGGTTACATTATATTTAACACACTTGTGTTTAACTGTAGACATGTCAGGCTATCATTAACCAAAAACTAAGAATTAGATGTATTTGTTATGACTTCAAGCATTTTCCAAGGAAGCTTTGCATGAATAATAAGCCACCTAAGGCCCCTAGTGGTTTCACGATACTAAATAGGTAGACTAGAAGACAGTCAATCTGAAAAAGCAAATACCTGGAGGTGCCATGAATATAATGCAATATATATTGCAGGTGCGGAATAACTTCTCACACCAATTCATTTGATGTCGATTTTAGATTTCCAACAATGTCACTTACCTTGTTTTCTGGAACAAACACTAACAAAACACTCTCCATTGCAATGAGAACGTTTAATATGTATGTTGTCTTTGATAACACTTTAAACCTTGAAACCATTCCACCATGAACTGTAATCCAGTATCATAAAGAAATGTCATCGGTGCTGGAGGAGATACAGTTGTTCCTATTTTGCCAATAAGATATTTTGCCTGAAGATTCATTGTAACAACAACTATACTTGAGAGATTTGTGAGCTCATGAAATTTCATGAAATAATGAAATGGGATAGAGATAGCATGCAAATAATAGGCATTGTTCCAAAACCATATATCTTTGAAAAGTAACTAACCACACTAAGGAAGTGAATTGTCAGGCAAAACATGAAAAGATGACATAGTCAAAAATAATTTCTCAAACACTTATTCACTTCCTCTTAAAAAAGGTCTTTAAACATAGGACGAATGATGCGAGGAGGAAAAAAATTCATGCTTAGAAACA
>JASDQU010374495.1:59033-69509 GCA_032191745.1 Picea mariana | reverse complement strand
GAACCCGCCACAACAACCCTGCTAGAATTGTATCCAGAAGTCTACCAAATCTTTCAGCAGGCAGGATGGCTGGGTTATTTTCCGGGGCTCCAGGGATTTGTTCAACAACAGGTTCTTCAATTTGCTCAGAATCTTCAAAAAAACCATTCTATTGTTCAAGGGGTTAGGATTCCATTCATAGAGGATGATATAGCACAGGTTTTGGGTCTTCCCGTCACTGGAATTCGCTGGTTCAGCCGCAAACACATTATCCTTAATGCCCAGTAGGATTTTCTCTTGCCAGGAGAACAAGTTGAGCCTAAAGGCCGGGGTGTTTGACTTAGCTCGTTACTGCCTCCTTGGCCGAAAGTTGTAGAGTTTCTCAAGCACTACCTTACCTGTGAAGGCCGATACCAGGTAATTTACCAGTCCGACTTTGTCTTGTTATCTCATTTACGACATGCTAGACTGGTCAATATTCCTTACTATCTGCTCAGATGTCTTAGAAACATGTCACATTATTGTAAACAAGCTAAAAATCCCATCCTTTCCCTCACCCATCACCACCTCGTTCAATTACTCATCCAAAAGGGTTTTTCCCAACAAAACCCCCTCCTAAACAATCCACCCATAAACCCTTAGGAAGCTGCTGAACATCCTGAAAACCCTCATGAAGAGCAACCACAAAACCTTCCTAACCATCCGGAAATACCTATTAATCCACCTATAGATCCAATTGATCCAATTCCATCCACCATACCAAGTTCACCCCACAATTTACCAGAATCATCTACCCCTACTGTTCATATCCTTCGTGATGATTCTGAAGCAGATAAACCTGATAACCCTCCTTGCTCCATCACTGAGGAAAAACCCACACGTAAAAGAAAGAAACAAATTCCTACTTTTCCTTCCTTTTTACCGAAAAAATGAATGAGGGCTTCAACAAGAGCAGCCACTACTGCCACTACCCTAAACCCCCAACCCATTTTGCTAAAAACCCGTACACCTCTACCCTCCCAAACCTCGAAATTCTTACCTGTTCAACCCATGGGCACTGAAACACAGGAACCAGAAGCTCAATATGTTGTGACATCATTTTCTTTACATCAAGTAGCTATCACACAAGAACTAGCTACTCATTCAGTAGCTAAAACATAAGAACCAACTATAGCTGTTACACAAGAACCAACTACAACTGAAACACAAGAACCAACTGCTGACTTCATTCCTGAAATACAAGAATCAGATGCCCAGGGTGCTGCAACAGTAGCTGTTACACAAGAACTAGCTACTCATTCAGTAGCTGAAACACAAGAACTAGCTACTCATTCAGTAGCTGAAACACAAGAACTAGCTATAGCTATCACACAAGAACGAGCTATAGCTATCACACAAGAACCAGCTACTCATTCAGTGGCTGAAACAAAAGAACCAGCTATAGCTGTTACACAAGAACCAGCTACAGCTGAAACACAAGAAGCAACTGCTGTCTTTATTCCTGAAATTCAAGAATCACATACCCAGGGTGCTGAAACACTATTTTCTTTTCATCAAGTAGCTGAAACACAAGAATCAACTGTTGATTTTGTAGCCGCTCCACAAGAACCAACTACTGAGGCTGTGACCATTACACAAAAACCAGTCACCCCTCTTGACACACCAATGACAGATCAACAACCAGAACCAACAATGGCTTCTCTCTTACAAGGAATGAGTTTCTAAGATCATAACTAGAAGCTTACAAGAAAGAGTTGGTCATGGCAAAGGAAGCCTATGACAGGGAACTTAATTTTCATACCCTGGCTTGCATAGTGGCCATGGCAGAGAAAAACACAAAAGATAATCAGTATAGAGAGTATATGTGTAGCCAATGTGGGGATATTTATGATAAAGCAGGCTACAAAGTGGTTCAAATCCCAATACCTGGAGCTTCCCCTACACCTAGGACTTCTATAGTTAAAAAAGAGGAACGTCCTACTGTTACACAAGAACTAGTAGGACTTTCAAAAATCCCAAAAAGAAAAGTTAATTTACAGGAACCCTGGCCGAAAGCAACTGTTAAATCAAAAGCCCCTATTTTTATCAGTAAAGCTATTCAAACTCTGCCTATTGATGAATCTACCCCTACTTTTGTGGAACAAGCCACTCAAACTCTACCGCGGCCTACCACTGACGATGCTGAAACGCAAACTCTACCTATTGATGAATCTGCCCCTCCTAGCAAGATCAGTACCCCTACTCTTGTGGAACAAGCCACTCAGACCCTACCTCATCCTACCACTTGCGATGCTAAAACAAAAACTCAACCATGGAATGAGCAGGCAATAATGGACAAATGGAAAAAGGAGTATGCTATTACACCGGACAAAAGTTTGCAAGAGCACAGACTACTTTGGCTAAACCACATCTATTCAAACTGGGAAGCTTTGGAGCAAACACGTCAAGAATCTCATGCCCATAAGAAGCAGAATGAAGAGTTAAAAGGCAAATTTCTCTTGATGTTTGATTTAGTACAAAAATTGTTGGCTACTAGGAAACCATCCTCAAATTACTCTCTTTTCCTTATAGAATGACTTGCATTCTTTCAGATTAAATCAATCAAAGATGGAAAACCCTATGCAGTGTTCAAACCATAAGATTTTGTTCAAAATTTTGCAGAAGCCTCTACTACTGATCAACATCTATTATGTGACGTATATCATCATAATGAAGCTATTCCTGAGAACAGACAACTTAATCTCAACCCTCTTGTTGGTGATATCCAGATTTGGGCACTTGTCTCCTTCCTTACCAACCAGATTATGTGGCAGAATGATTTTCTAGTTGCCAAGCATAATGAAGATAACTGTCTCCTCTGGATACGGATAGAACCACAGAACATTGCCACCTTTGTTGCAAAATATTACAAATTTTTGAAGAAACCAGAGATGACTCAATACATAAGGCAACTACAGGCAACAATACTTCAGGATTGCCAACAATTTATTAAATCCACAGAGACTGTTTCCCTAGAAGCAAATAACACGCTTTGGCAACAATCTTCTGAGAAAAGGTAGGAAGACAATCCCTTAGTCCTACCAATCTTGAGACAACAATCTCCCAGGTACCGAGTTACATCAAATGTGTCCAGCAATGTGCTAAAAATTGGATAGGTTATCAATTCCATTTTCCCATTCTATGGATGCCAGCAGAGAAGTATCAAGTTCATCATAAGTTGCCCAAGAAGGTTGAAGCAACAGCCCTCAAAGGCTACAACGTGTTCAAGGATTTAAAGCTCCAACAGACAGTACTTTCCACAGCTACTGCTTAAGTAATTTGCATGCTCAGAGTCGGTATCCGGATTCTGATTCAGATTGAAGTTGCCTGAGGACATGCAACCTTTTTAGTTGGGGGGGATGTTAGGACCCTATAATGTACCTTTTTGCTCATAATTTTTGCTGTCATTACATCCTTTTCCCACTCATATTTAAGCCTACATTATCACCTTAACCTATTTCTCCAAAGGTATATAACGTTTCTTCTCTTTGATATATGTTTAATTTGTTTTACATGTAATTTTACATTACTCTCATACTTAGCCATTAATCAAAAATATATAGTTGGTGAAATAGTTTGAACTACAGTTAATATATTGTGCTGCTTGAAGAACACATTGCTGAAACAATCAACAGTACACAAATCCCATTGCTAAAACAGTCCGTGATTTGCGATGCTGAAACAACATTTCACATACAACAGTAACAAGAAGGAGTTATTACACTGGCCGCAACAGTCGTACCTTAAGCCAACACCATTACAACCATCGCTGCTGCTTGAGACCACGTTGCTGAAACAGTCAAACAAGTCGCAAATCCCGTTGTTGAAACAGTCTGTGATTTGCGATGCTGAAACAATATTTTACAAACAGCAGTAACAAGAAAAGATAAATAAAGAATCCGTTAGACCGATCGCAACAACTGTACCTCAAACCAGCACCATTCCAACCATTGTAACAACATTTTGCTACGGAAGATCAGAATATCCTATTCCAACATAGAAGATTAGATCAGACTAAGAATAGGATTTGTATGTACACATGTAATTTTATGCTTAATTGTATTAAGAGTATTCTCCTCTTTAAATAGTGGAGAAATCAACATTAGAGGGGGATTACGAAAGGCTTAGCTAGAAGTGAATTATAGAGAAGGAGCATGTTCACTGTGGATATTGTAACTTGTCACATTTGACAGATGAATAAAAGATCATTCTGAGCATTCCTTCCTAATTCCTTTTATTTCTAGAGAATCTTGTGAGAAGGAAATGGCCCACCTTCTTCACAAGATTCACCCATTAGTTTCTGTAGTGTGTTAGTATTATTTTTATCTATGCCTTGTTAAAACTCTATTTCCAGTGATTATTACATTGTTTTCATACAATTTGTTCCTAGGTATTTGTTAATCATTTTGATTGGTAATTCTGTTTGAAGGTGTGATAGTCAGAGGCAGGTGCTGAAGATTCCTACTTTGGGGAATAGGGTCCTGTCCTCTGTTAGAGAATAGTTAGTCTTCAGTAGTTGTTAATCATTTTGATTGGTAATTCTGTTTGCAGAATGAGTTTATGAAAGTGTGATAGTTAGGGACAGGTGCTGAAGATTCCTACTTTGGGGAATAGGGTCCTGTTCTCTATTACAGAATAGTTATTCTTCTTTGTAGTATGTTGAAAGGTTCATTTTTCCTAGGTTGTTGTTTCTTAATGTAATCCAAGATTCTTCTGATAATTATTTCCTTTTGAATCTTAAACTCTGCAATAGATAGATTTCTTTTACTATAATTCAGAGTAGAACTTCAGTATTTTCAAAGCAAGGTGCGATGAGTGTAACTTTTACTACAACTTTGGATTGCTTTGATTGAGCATATACAGTGTGTGATTGCCTTTGAAATAAACAGACTTCCCTGGGTCGATAATTTATGTAACACTTGATTGTTTTAATTAATAAGCAATTATAGTGACCAACAAGAATATATGGATGTGACCCTAGTGGTTGAGCACTAGTGGATGTAAGAGACCCCTTGCTATATTTTACAAGAGTCAGACTTACCTGTAACCCTATTTGTGATGTAAAGCATACAGGTCGGCCCCACCATAAACTGAAAGATAATTAATGTAAAAGATAATTAATATGGTAATTATTAATTATATTATAACTTATTGAGGTCAACTCTGTTGTGCCAATAGATATTATTGTTGACAAGCTCAATCTAATATAAATAAAGGTAAATTCCCCATTGAGGAATCATATCACAAGTGCGAGTTTGGAAATTTCAGCAAACACTTGTTCTTGGGAAAAGTGTGCACCTCTCTTGGGCTCTAGTATTCTAGGGTTTTTGAAGCACCCTTTTGTGTGCTAGTTCTTTATGGTAGTGGAGGTATTTATCTTGAATAAATAGCAAAGCATTGGCCAGGTTTTCTTCCCTTCTTGAGAAGGGTTTCTAAGGATACTTCTTGTGTACTTGTGCATGGTGTTTCTTGTTGTGATCTTGGTTGTTGCAACAAATTGTCTATGGTTTAAGTAAAATGATAAAAATGGAATGAAATTCATGCTTAAACCTATATTATTGAAAAATCAACATGGTATCAGAGCATAGGTCTTGAAGAACCCATGCACAAACATTTAAATCTAAGTCGCCCTTCTATTTTGCAATTCCGTACGACCTCTAGGGTTTACTGCAATTCCATACAACCCTCCTTTTATGGAGTGTTTCAGCCCCTAAAAATTGAAATTTGAGTAAAGGTTTGGCATAGGAGAGTACGACCTTCCCCAACACACCTCCGTAGACTCTTAGAGTGAAATTTCGAGCATTTTGAAATTTTGGCCCTAGGGTTTCTAGGGTTTCACAATTTTCTGCAGAATTTTGGCTTTAAGGTTTCTACAGCTCATTGAAGGAGCCCTTTCATCTCACCAGTATTCCTATGACATTATTAATGCTTATTGTTGGCAGTCATAAGCCCAACAAAACCTAAAAGTGTTATCCTAGCCTAGCCGTTAGGTTTTCTAATTCCAATTGGCGAGAGTTTGTGAAGAAATATGAAAATATGAAGAACACAACCTTAGTGGAAGATAGGCTTGATGGATCAAGCAACTTTAGCTACTGGAAGTCAAGGCTTCAAGTCACCCTTGAAGAAGATGATCTTTTGAGTGTGATACAAAAGAATTTACCAGAAACATCTACCGATGAAGAGAAGAGAAGAAGATGTCAAGGCAAGGAAAACAATCATCTACTCAGTAAGAGATCATCTCCTACCTAGTATTACCAACTTGAAGAAATCTTATGAAATGTATGAAGCACTGAAAGATATGTTTGAAAGTGAAAACACCCTCATAGCCCTTACCTTAAAGGGCCAGATTCAAAGTACCAAAATTACAAAAGGTGATATAGTTGCTACCTTATTTATGAAGATATTAGAGATCAAAGATCAGCTAGGTGCCATTGGAGAAATCATGTCTGAAAGAGAAATTGTCTTATCTACTCTCAACAATATTCCAAAACACTAGGAACCTTTTCATCAAAGCATCAGTGGAAGAGGAAAAATACCAACTTTTGATTGTCTGTGGGCAGACTGTACTCAAGAAGAACTTAGACTTAGAAATAAAGGAGTGGAAGACTCCCCTGATGACAGCCATGCTCTTTCACTTCATACAAAGAAAGGAGGAATATTCAAAAGAAACTTCAGAAAAACATTCATAGATGAGAAGACTCCATCAAATTCAGGTCATAATCAGAGAAGAGATGTTTCAGAGATTTAGTGTTTTAGATGTGACAATTATAGAAACTATGTAAGAAATTGTCCAACCAGAAAGAAAGGAAGACAATATGCTTCCACTGCTGACATTGATCCAGACCCACCTCAGAAGGATGAAGATAAGAGAGATGAGAATTACTTCCTCTAAACCAAAATCGAGCATGATTGCAGACCTAGGTAAATTGTTTGATCATTAAACTTATAGTTGATTGCATTATGAATAAGTGAAGGGTATTACATCTAGTGTGGGATCCCTCATGAATTGGACCATTATCCCTGGTACGAGAGTCCAAACCTTATTGATTGATTATTATGATAGTCAAGTAGAGCACCTAAAGACATAAAATGTATAGAAAACAAGTAAAAGAAGACATCCATAGTTCAGAGTTCAGAGAGAGTTACTTGACTAAGAGGGAGTCAAACAAAATGAGAAGAAGGAAGAGACAATACCTTCTCCGCCCTTCAACAGTTCAGAGGGAGACACACATTATTCTAGCTGATCCAGTTGCTCCAGCCCAAATATATTGTAGTAAGGCATAAAAGGCCTGACTAGGCTCAACAAACTCTGCAGGAGGCAAAGGAACTTACAAGTCCCTCAAGGCACATCCCAAGAAAGAAAAATAAATTTTTGAGCTACCCTTCATCCATGAGCCACTTCATTGATTCTGAGCCTCCTTTTCATGGAGAAGAAACAAGTGAACAAGTACAGAAAGATGCCATGACAAAAGAATATCAGTATATCTTAAAGAATTCTTCATGAGATATTGTTCTGAGACTAGAAGGGAAGTCTATGGTGACTACCGAGTGGATCTATAAGATCAAGCATGTAGCTGATGGAAGTGTTGAGAAATAAAAAATGAGATTTGTAGCCAGAGGATTCCCACAAATAGAAGGAGTTGTCTATGATGAGACACTTTATCCAGAAGCCATGTTGTTGGATAAAAGAAAGATTTGAATTCTGATTTCGAGATAAAGGATCTGGGTATGATGCACTACTCCTTGGGACAAGAAGTATTACAGAGGACTGATGCTATTTTTCCTAAGTCAAGGAAAATATACAGTGGGGATATTAAAGAAGTTAATTATGACTAAATACAAATCCATGCCTACACCGATGGTGATGGATTTGAAGAAAATGAATGATGATTCAGACAAGATTGATCCACAACTAATTGGATCACTGATGTATCTGGTTAACACCAAACTTGATATATGATATGCAGTGAATGTACTTATCCAATTCATGAGTGAGCCAAGACAAACTCACTATTGAGATATCTACGAGGCACAGTTGGATATGGTCGGAGATATGCCTCCAGTGTAGACTTGATTTTGCAGGGATATGTAGATTGGGAAGGAAGCATAGTGGACCGGAAGAGCACCTCTAGTTTTTTCTTTACTTTAGGGTCCATGGCTTCCTGGTGTAGCAGGAAACAAATCTCTATGGAATTGAGTACCGCAGAGGCAGAATACATAGCATTGAGTGTGGTAGTCCACAAAGTAGTGCAACTTCACAAACTTCTGACATATTTATTCGATCATGAGATGGATCCTACTACTATTCATTATGATAACTAGAGCTATGTGAAGCTCTCTGAGAACCCTGTGTTTCATGATAGATTGAAACACATTGAGATAAAATAACATTATATCAGAGACATGATGCAGAGGAAAGTAGTACATGCGAAGTACCTTCTTACACATGAGTAGATTGCATATATCTTCACCAAACTACTTTCCAATACAAAGTTTGAGTACTTCCGTGAGAAACTGGCTTGGTGGAGAATACCTCTCTAGCTGAGAGGGAGTGTTGATGACTACATTCAAGACAAAGTTTGAGTACTTTCATGCGAGACTTGGCCTTATGGAGAATGTCTCCCTAGATGAGAGGGAGTGTTGATGATTATAGTTCCGTGAGACATCCTCCATGACACAGACTGAGTGAGTCGACCTGAGAGAGATCCCATGAGTTGGGTGTGTGCCCATGTGATGGGTGTGTGGTTCCTATCTGAGACAAAACTGGAACGCTATGCCCCTGTGTAAGGTGGTGAAGCCCATGCGCTGGGTGTGTGGTTCCTCTATGAAACAAGGATGAAATGATGTATTGGCCTCCTCTTTGTAGAGAGTTGAGATGACACTCTAGATGATTCTCCTGTGTAACATAGTGAGAAAGAATATCCGCAGAGTTGGACATGCCTGTGGCTGAGCACAAGTGAACGTGTCGGGAAGCCCATGATTTGGGTGTATCATTCTAAGATAGAGATGAAACAATGTATTATCCTCTTCTGTACAGAAAGTTGAGATGATGTAATACTCTAAATGATTCTCCTGTGTAACGCAGTGAGAAATAAGATCTTCTAAGTTGGACGTGCATGTGGTTGAGAACAAGTGAATGTGATCCTAGTGTTTGAGCACTAGTCAGTGTGGTTCTCCTGTGAGACACAGTGAGATAGATATGTGGACATACCTGTGGCTAATCATAAATGGATGTGCCCCTAGTGGATGAGCACTAGTGGGTGTACGAGATGCCTTGCTATATTGTACAAGAGTTAGACTTACCTGTAACCCTATTTGTGATGTAAAGAGTACAGGTCGGCCCCACCATAAAGTGAAAGATAATTAATGTAAAAGATAATTAATATGGTAATTATTAATTATATTATAAGTTATTGAGGTCGGATCTGTTGTTCTAATAGACACTACTATTGACAGGTTCAATATAATATTAATAAAGGTAAATTCCCCATTGAGGAATCATATCACAAGTGTGAGTTTGGAAATTTCAGAAAACACTTGTTCTTGGGAAAAGTGTTCACCTCTCTTGGGCGCTAGTCTTCTGGGGTTTTTGAAGCATCCTTTTGTGTGCTAGTTCTTTATGGTGGTGAAGGTCTTTCTCTTGAATAATATAACAAAGGATTGGTTGAGTTTTCTTCCCTTGTTGAGAAGGGTTTCCTAGGATAGTTCTTGTGTACTTGTGCATGGTGTTTCTTCTTGTGATCTTGATTGTTGCAAAAAATTGTCTATGGTTTAAGTAAAATGGTAAAAATGGAATGAACTTCATTCTTAAGCCTATATTATTGAAAAATCAACACCTTTGGCTTGAAAAGTGCCCCAAAAACTTTCATGAGGATGATGGATGATATCTTGCAGCCTTTCATTGATTATTTTGTGGTGGTGTATTTGGATGACATCCTCATCTTCTACATGAGTTGGGTGGAACACTTGCAACATATTTGCAAGATACTAGATATATAAAATATGCAGAACAAAAATAAAATGCTAGAAATGGCAGAATAACAGTAAAATATCCAGCATAATCTTCACAATACACAGAAATGATATACGAAATAGTAATAGAAAAAGCACTTTGATTCAGAAAGCAATGTTCACAGGCCTCTTCGAGGGGGCAACCTCCAGTCGAGCAGCACTCTATTACAATAATCTCCAAGCTATGGTTCTCATACCCTCGCCCCTTATTTATACTAAATATGTCTATTAAGAGAAGCATCTAGAGGAAGATCCTTCTAGAAGCGGAAGCTTCTATTAGGTCTTCTTACATCCGCCTTATTCTATTTTATTGAAAGGCCTTATTAATATTGACCTTTATTACATCGGAATACATTGCTCTACCTATGTGCAGGTTAGGACCTTAACATGTCCGCCCCCTTAAAAACAACCTTGTCCTCAAGGCTTGAGATGTGGAAACTGCTGCAG
>JASDQU010374495.1:45514-58933 GCA_032191745.1 Picea mariana | reverse complement strand
ATGAAGATATCAGAGATCAAAGATCAGCTAGGTGCCATTGGAGAAATCAAGTCTGAAAGAGAAATTGTCTTATCTACTCTCAACAATATTCCAAAACACTAGGAACATTTTCATCAAAGCATTAGTGGAAGAGGAAAAATACCAACTTTTGATCGTCTGTGGGTAGACTGTACTCAAGAAGAACTTAGACTTAGAAATAGAGGAGTGGAAGACTCCCCTGATGACAACCATGCTCTTTCACTTTATACAAAGAAAAGAGGAATATTCAAAAGAAACTTCAAAAAAACATTCATAGATGAGAAGACTCCATCAACTTCAGGTCATAATCAGAGAAGACATGTTTCAGAGATTTAGTGTTTTAGATGTGACAAATATAGACACTATGCAAGAAATTGTCCAACCAGGAAGACAACATGCTTCCATTGCTGACATTGATCCAGACCCACCTCAGAAGAATGAAGATAAGAGAGATGAGAATTACTTCCTCTAAACCAAAATTGAGCATCATTGCAGACCCAAGTAAATTATTTGATCATTAAACTTATAGTTGATTGCATTCTAAATAAGTGAAGGGTATTACATCTAATGTGTGAGCCCTCATGAATTGGACCATTATCCCTGGTACGAGAGTCCAAATCTTATTGATTGATTATTATGATAGTCAATTAGAGCACCTAAAGACATAAAATATATAGAAAACAAGTAAAAGAAGACATCCATAGTTCAAAGTTCAGAGAGAGTTACTTGATTAAGAGGGGGTCAAAAAAAATGAGAAGAAGGAAGAGACAATACCTTCTCCCCCCTTCAACAGTTCAGAGGGAGACACACATTATTCCAGCTGATCCAGTTGCTCCAGTTAATATGCCCAAATATATTGTAGTAAGGCATAAAAGGCCTGACTAGGCTCAACAAACTCCGTAGGAGGCAAAGGAACTTACAAGCCCCTCAAGGCACATCCCAAGAAAGAAAAATAAATTTTCAAGCTACCCTTCATCCATGAGCCACTTCATTGATTCTGAGCCTCCTTTTCATGGATAAGAAACAAGTGACAAGTACGGAAAGATGCCATGACAAAAGAATATCAATATATCTTAAAGAATTATTTATGAGATATTGTTCTGAGACCAGAAGGGAAGTCTATGGTGACTACCAAGTGGATCTATAAGATCAAGCATGTATCTGATGGAAGTGTCGAGAAATAAAAAATGAGATTTGTAGCTAGAGGATTCCCACAAACAGAAGGAGTTGTCTATGATGAGATACTTGATCCATAAGCCATGTTGTTGGATAAAAGAAAGATTTGAATTCTGATTTCAAGATAAAGGATCTGGGTATGATGCACTACGTCTTGGGACAAGAAGTATTACAAAGGACTGATGCTATTTTTCCTAAGTCAAGGAAAATATACAGTGGGGATATTAAAGAAGTTCATTATGACTAAATACAAATCCATGCCTACATTGATGGTGATGGATTTGAAGAAAATGAATGATGATGCATATGATATTGATCCAAAACTGATTGGATCACTGATGTATCTGGTTAACACCAAACTCGATATATGATATGCAATGAATGTAATTATCCAATTCATGAGTGAGCTGAGACAGACTCACTATTTAGATATCTACGAGGCACAGTTGGATATGGCCTGAGATATGCCTCCAGTGTAGACTTTAGTTTGCAGGGATATGTAGATTGGGAAGGAAGCACAGTGGACCAGAAGAGCACCTCCAGTTTTTTCTTTACTTTAGGGTCCATGGCTTCCTGGTGCAATAGGAAACAAATCTCTATGGAATTGAGTACCACAGAGGGAGAATATATAGCATTGAGTGTGGTAGTCCGTGAAGTAGTGCGACTTCACAAACTTCTGACATATTTATTCGATCATGAGATGGATCCTACTACTATTCATTGTGATAACCAGAGCTATGTGAAGCTCTATGAGAACCCTATGTTTCATGATAGATCGAAACACATTGAGATAAAATATCATTATATCATAGACATGATGCAGAGGAAATTAGTACATGTGTAGTACCTTATTACACATGAGTAGATTGCATATATCTTCACCAAACTACTTTCCAATACGAAGTTTGAGTACTTCTGTGAGAAACTAGCTTGGTGGAGAATACCTCTCTAGATGAGAGGGAGTGTTGATGACTACATTCAAGACAAAGTTTGAGTACTTCCGTGTGAGACTTGGCCTTATGGAGAATGTCTCCCTAGCTAAGAGGAAGTGTTGATGATTATAGTTGCGTGAGACATCCTCCATGACACAGACTGAGTGAGTCGACCTGAGAGAGAGCCCATGAGTTGGGTGTGTGCCCATGTGATGGGTGTGTGGTTCCTATCTGAGACAAAACTGGAATGTTGTGCCCCTGTGTAAGGTGGTGAAGCCCATGAGCTGGGTGTGTGGTTCCTCTATGAGACAAGGATGAAATGATGTATTGGCCTCCTCTTTGTAGAGAGTTGAGATGATACTCCAGATGATTCTCCTGTGTAACATAGTGAGAAAGAATATCTGTGGACATGCCTGTGGCTGAGCACAGGTGAACGTGTCAGGAAGCCCATGATTTGGGTGTATCATTCTAAGACAGAGATGAAACAATGTATTAGCCTCCTCTGTGTAGAAAGTTGAGATGATGTAATACTCCAAATGATTCTCCTATGTAACACAGTGAGAAAGAATATCTTCTAAGTTGGACGTGCATGTGGTTGAGCACAAGTGAACGTGATCCTAGTGGTTGAGCACTAGTGAGTGTGGTTCTCCTGTGAGACACACTGAGATAGAGATGTGGACATACTTGTGGCTAATCATAGATGGATGTGCCCCTAGTGGCTAAGCACTAGTGGGTGTACGAGATCCCTTGCTATATTGTACAAGAGTTAGACTTACCTGTAACCCTATTTGTGATGTAAAGAGTACAGGTCAGCCCCACCATAAAGTGAAATATAATTAATGTAAAAGATAATTAATATGGTAATTATTAATTATATTATAAGTTATTGAGGCCGGAAATGTTGTGCTAATAGACACTACTATTGACAGGTTCAATCTAATATAAATAAAGGTAAATTCCCCATTGAGGAATCATATCACAAGTGTGAGTTTGGAAATTTCAGAAAACACTTGTTCTTGGGAAAAGTGTTCACCTCTTTTGGGCGCTAGTCTTCTAGGGTTTTTGAAGCACCCTTTTGTGTGCTAGTTCTTTATGGTGGTGAAGGTCTTTCTATTGAATAATATAACAAAGGATTGGTTGAGTTTTCTTCCCCTATTGAGAAGGGTTTCCTAGGATAGTTCTTGTGTACTTGTGCATGGTGTTTCTTCTTGTGATCTTGGTTACTGCAAAAAATTGTCTATGGTTTAAGTAAAATGGTAAAAATGGAATGAACTTCATTCTTAAGCCTAGATTATTGAAAAATCAACACCTTTGGCTTGAAAAGTGCCCCAAAAACTTTCATGAGGATGATGGATGATATCTTGCATCCTTTCATCAATTATTTTGTGGTGGTGTATTTGGATGACATCCTCATCTTCTACATGAGTTGGGTGGAACACTTGCAACATATTCAACAGGTTCTACACACTCTGCGACAACACAAGATATATTCAAATTTGGAAAAATTCTCCTTCATCATGAACAAGGTTCAATACCTAGGCTACATTGTTGATGAGCATGGGGTGCATGTAGATCTAGCCAAGAACTAGGTCATCTGTGACTGACTAGCCCCGACCACACTCACTTAGATTCAGAGCTTCTTAGCCATTGCCAATTTCTATTGTAGGTTCATGTTGGTATTCTCCCACATTGCATGGGACCTTATCCAAGTGACTAGAGGTGGTGGGAAGGAAAAAAACATGTGGGGCCAGTCACAACAGAAAGTGTTCGATGATTTGAAGCAACACTTGTTCTCATCCTCTATGCTCTCATTACTTGACCTGCAATAGCCTTTTGAGATTGAGACATTTGATTCAGACTATGTTATGGGCACGGTTCTCACTCAACATGGACATCTCATGACCTATCATAGTGAGAATTTATCATATACCATTCATAAGTACCCCACTTAAAACAAAGAAATGTACTCCAATGTACATGCCTATTGTCAGTGGAGGAATTACATTCTTGGGAAGGAGATAATCATCCACACTGATCATAAGCCTTTGAATTTCATGCAGACATAAGGAAAATTGTACAATGACTGCCATCAGAAGTGGTCCACATACTTGCAACAATTCCATCTCAACATCAAGTATAAGACATGTAGCACCAACCATGTTGATGATTTCCTCAGTTGAACTCCAGTTGCGACAATAAGCATGGTGATACACTCCTACGAACATGAGACCTCCATATGGCCCCAAATATGTGAGATAGATCCTGAATTCCCCACTGCCTACCATATGCTGGGCACAAACATAGTTGTCACCGATTTCTATCTTTGGGACGAATTGTTGTGCAATCTGGGCCATCTCTACATCCCATCAAGTGAGTGAGCAAAAGACAGTGGCAGTGCTGCAACAACATTTCTATTGGCCAAAACTTCGATAAGATGTCAGCAAGTATATCAGGTCCTGCACAACTTTCGCCATAACCAAACTGACCATTAAGAAACAAGGCATGTGCACCCCTCTCATGAATCCAGATAGGCCCTTCAAATCCATCTTAATGGACTACATGTTGGGCCTTCCTTCAACCAAGCAGGGAAATGAGTATGTTTTCATGGTCGTTGATCGATTTTCCAAGATGATGATTATGGTCATCTACAAAAATATCATCACAGTAGAGGCCACTTCCAAGCTCTTCTTTGAATGAATGTTGGTACATTTTGGGATACCACAAAACATCATCTCAGATTAGTATAGCTAGTTACTCAACACATTTGGGTCAAGCCTCTAGTCATGAATGGACACCAAGCTCAACAAATCCATGACCTTTCACCCCTAAATGAATGGCCAAAACAAGGTTGTCAACATGATGATCGTGCATATCTTGCGTATGTACAATTCCAAGAATCCACACACATGGGATGAGAGTCTTCCCTATGTTCAACATAGTTACAATAGAGCCATACATAGGTTAACTGACCATAACCCCTTTCAGGTGGGGTTGGGATTTCAACCATTGGGTCCCATGTATGTTGCACTACCCATTGCATCCACATAGGAATAATCATCCCATGCTCAAACCAAAGTCGACAAATCCACCCATTTCATTGAACAAATACAACACATCCACCAACATGTTCAATATATCTTTTAGAAGTCCAATTCCAAGTACAAGAAACACCATGATCAACACCGGGTGCCGCACAAGTTTTAGGTGGGAGATAAAGTTTGGTTGCATTTAGAGAAAGAACACCTTACATGACCACATCAGAAGCTTCTTCCAATATGCTATGGACCTTACACCATCACCAATACTATGGGTGACAATGCTTTTGAGCTCAGCATTCCCCCCTTCCTTGGCTTTCACCTAATGTTTAATGTGGACCTCCTTCAACCATACTTTCCACCATTATTGTGTTGGAAATACTGAGAAGGGGGTGAATCAATATTTAGAGAAATTAGTATTTTTGAGATTGTACTTCAATCAGATCATGTATTCAATTTATATCCAATCAACAATGAATACTATCCAATGAACAATGAATAATAGTATAATATATACACCAATACACCATGCACAATATATAAGAAGTAATCATGTATTATTGTTCAATGGAAGTAATGACTTCCAAAGGTAGTTACATCTTCCAAATATAAATGGAGGGATAAACCTCCAAAGGGAAGATTCAATCCTCCAATATAAAGAGAGTGTTTACCTCTCCATTGTTGCCCCTTCCTTCCACCCAAGAATATATGAGAGATAATAAAACTTTACATTAAATTATCACCATCAACCAACCATCACATAGAACCTGATACTGCTTCCTGAGACTTCTTCAACTTCTGCAATTATTCACTTCTTAGAATACTCTGATACTGTAGATAATATTATTCAATTCATTCTTTGAAACTCCTCCAAGTTTCACTCCTTGAAACCTCCCAGAAAAGGAGTTATAGAGAAAATGGTAGACCTTATTCAATTCTGGTTTATTCAGGAGAGATGACTTGTACAGAATGCCCCACGCTCAATGTTTAACATCCGATTCTGAAATTTGTACATAGGAAACTAAACCTCGTACTGTTTCCAATGCAATTGGTCTCACATCATTTGGATTCTCTATGAAGATGTTATGACATTTTTACCCGGAACACTTGTTTATGACTAGCTCCAGGATTAGTCAAAAACCCTATCTTCCACATAGTGTATCTCCAAAATTATAGCAAATAAAGAGATGAAATTTTTACCACACATACCTAGATATGTCTTCTCAATATCCTCCAAATTCCACCATATTAATCATTCTATAAATAAATTTATAGAAAAAATGGTAAGATGACTTGTAAATAACATACCTTAGAACACATCACCAAAAGACTTCATCCTCCCTTGAAATTCGGCCTTCTTTACTTCAGATTTCCTCATAAATTAGACTTATATCTCCTTGTTCATTAAAAACCTTGTGTGTGTTTAAAATGAATGTATAATGATATGCATTTATACCCTTTATGTCACTTCCTTTTAACATTAGGGCCGACATGTAGTTTCTGCTTCAATTCACATTGCCATATTCAAAAATTCATTTCTCCTCAATTGTGAGGATTTACGTTACGTGCCACATACCACCGGAAGTATAATGACTTATACTATCCATCCATGGGTTTTGTATTTGCATGTATAATTTCCTTCATGTCTATATACTTATATCAAGTGTGGGGTCCAAAAGCCAATGGCTAGGGTTGATATCAATGACAACAACCAATCTTCCAACAATCTCCCCCTTTGTCATTGATGGAAACACTCATGCTCCCAATTTATCTCCCCCTTTGACATCAATGGAAAAGGGTGGGGATGCTCCCCATGATTTCAATGGAATAAGGTGACCTTCTTCTTTGGGGCTGCTCCCCCTGAACATGTGGCACTCAATAATACTTCATCCTTATTTTTCGTCTTTGAGACTTTTTCTTCCTTGGAATCCTTTTGTGTGGCTTATGTCTTCTCTCTATTCTTCATGTCTAGGATGTATATGTTGTTTGATCTTCTTGTTGTAGTTGCAACCAATATTCTTGAGTTCTTTTCTCTGATTTTACATTTTTGGGAGTCAAACCTAAGAGTGTATCCTTGATCACATATTTTGCTAACACTGAGGATATTATGCTTCAGATATTCAACCAATTCCTTCTTTTACATTTTCACTTATAAGATTTACAGCTCCTTTTCCAAGTATTTTGGTAGATGAGTTATCTCCAAATGCAACCCTTTTTCTTCAATCTAGAAAATTTTCTTTGATCTCCAGTCATATGAGATGAGCAACCACAATCTATGAACCATTCATGTTCTTCTTTTCATTCTTTAGTGACCAATGTTATTCGAAAATTTTCATTGTGTGGAATTTCTTTCCTTTTCCATGTTGTAGTTGGTATAGGGACATTTGGCATAGGATTATCTTTCTTCATCTCTCTGCAATATCGTGCTTTGTGACCAAGATTATTGCACTTGTAGCATACAATATTTTGATCCATTAATGGGTCAAATAGATTATAATTTTTTTGGATAGGTCTACGAACATTTCTATATCTACTATTTGCATCATTCATGTAGCTTGTGTAGTTATTCCTTTCATTGATTCTACAATTGATTTCCTTGTGTCCAAAATTTCCACAAGTATAACAATGTCCAAGAAATAAATTTTGATACCTGGGAGTAACTGATCTTCTTTGTGGTGTGGTCCATCTAGGTTCATGATCTATTCTTCTATAATTTTCTTCATAATGATTACTTTCATACGCGATGGGAGAGGATATTCTTCATGTCTTATTCCTTCTGAATTATAGTCTTCTATCTTGTTGTTTAACTTGCTCTAGAGTGCTGGTTTCATCATTTTCATCTTCCTTATCTTGTTTTGTTTTCTTCAAACTATAATTGTATCCTAGTCCTATATTTTAATTTGGAGATCTTTGACTTCTAAGGATCTCATCTAATTTTTCAGTGCTTTTTTCGAACTTCTTCAACTTTTCTATTGTCAATAGTAGCTCCCCTTTTGTGTGATCCAATTATTCTTTCAATTTCTCATAATATTCTAATTATTCCTTCAAGCTATCAATGGTATTTTCAAGATTGTAATTCTCTTCTTCACAACTACTCAATTCACCTTTTAGTATTATGTTTGTGTTTCTAAGATTGCTATTTTTAGTTTCAACATGCTTCAACTTTTCAAGATTCTCATCTTCTTGTTCACTCTCTACATTGTCTTTGTATCCCCAAAATGAATCAAGATTGGTTTCTTCATCTGAATCTTCTTAAGAAATTATTTCTTCTTCTTTAGAACTCTTGTGATCATCATCCTGGGTTTCTTGGGTTATGAAGAGGACTTCTCCTCCATCATTATCTTCTTCATCACTCTTATTTGAGGAGATTTCATCATCCTTCGAGTAGAAGCTCTTTTTATTGTTGAGACTTTTCCTTTTATATTAGAATTTTTCAAGAATATGTCCTATTCTACCACAGTTAAAGCATTTGAGAGGAGAGTTACCTTTGTATCTGCCAGTTGCCTTCTGGACCCTTCTTACGAAATTTGTTATTTCTTCATCAAGGTCATTATCCTTGTATTTTGTATTATTTATGGCTTTAAAGGCTTCTTCATTGTTTGGTTGGTCACTTTCTGTACTTGTTATCATTTCATATGCTATAAGAGACCCATGTAATTCATCCATTGTCATTTTGGTCAAGTCCCTAGTTTCTTCAATGACGGATAACTTAGCATCACACTTCAAGAGAAGTGATCTCAACACTTTTTTTACAACCAAGGATTCATTGAGCTCTTCACCTAATCCTTTGATAGCATTGACAACTTCATCAACTCTAAGAAAATAGGTTGCAATTTCTTCATTTTCATCCATATTCAAATTTTCAAATTCTGCTCTATGTCATTGAAGCTTGACCTGCTTAACTTTTGGATCACCTTCATAGATACTCTTGAGTTTGTCTCATACCTCTTTAGCAGTGCTGCAACCCATCACTTTTCTAGCAATGGTTGGTGCCAATGCTCCTAGAATAATATGTTTGGCATTTGACTTACAACTCATACGCTTCTTCTCATTTGGATCGGTTGGAGCATTCTTTGGGATTACATATCCATTTACAACTAAGTACCAAATGTCTACTCCCAAATATATTAGGTAATTTTTCACTCTATCACTCCAGTATGCATATTTGCTTCCATAAAATCATTGAATCCCACTTGTAATGTGCCCATGGTCATCCATATATGCTCAGGATTTTTGTTCCAGTGGTTAAACTGTTATGAAGGAAACCTGCTCTGATACCAATTGTTGAAAATATTGAGAGGGGGGTGAATCAATATTTAGATCAATTAGTATTTTTGAACTTGTACTTCAATCAGATCATGTAGTCAATTTATATCCAATTCACAATGAAGACTATCCGATGAACAATGAAGAATAGTATAAGATATACACCAATACACCATGCACAGTATATAAGAAGTAATCATGTATTATTGTTCAAAGGAAGTAATGACTTCCAAAGGTAGCTATAGCTTCCAAATATAAATGGAGGGATAAACCTCCAAAGGGAATATACAATCCTCCAATATCAAGAGAGGGTTTACCTCTCCATCGTTTCCCCTTCCTTCCACCCAAGAATATATGAGAGATAATAAAAGTTTACATTAAATTATCACCATCAACCAACCATCACATAGAACCTGATAATGCTTCCTGATACTTCTTCAACTTCTGCAATTCTTCACTTCTTGGAATACTCTGATACTGTAGATAATATTATTTAATGTATTCTCTAAAAATCCTCCAAGTTTCACTCCTTGAATCCTCCCAGAAAAGGAGTTATAGAGAAAATGGTAGACCTTATTCAATTTTGGTTTATTCAGGAGAGAGAACTTGTACAGAATTCCCCGTGCTCAATACTTAACATCAGATTATGAAATCTTTACATAGGAAACTAAAGATTGTAATATTTCCAATGCAATTGGTCTCACTTCATTTGGATTCTCTATGAATACGTTATCACTGTTTTACCCAAAACACCTATCTATGACTAGCTTCAGGACTAGTCAAAAACCTTATTTTCCACAGAGTGTATCTCCAAAATTTTAGTGAATAAAGAGCTGAAATGTTTACCACAGGTACCTAGATATGTCTTCTCAATATCCTTCAAATTTCAGCATATGAATCGTTTTAGAGACAACCTTATAGAAAAAATAGTAAGATGACTTGTAAATAACATACCTTAGAATACATCACCAAAAGACTTCATCCTCTCTTGAAATTCGACCTTCTTTACTTAAGATTTCCTCAGAAATTCGACTTATATCTCCTTGTTCATTAAAAAAATTGTTTGATTAAAATGAATGTATAATGATATGTATTTATACCCTTTATGTCATTTCCTTTTAACATTAGGGCTGGCATGTAGTTTCTGCTTCAATTCACATTGTCATCTTCAAAAATTCATTTCTCCTCGATCGCGAGGATTCACGTGATGTGCCACATACCACCAGAAGTGGCATGACTTATAATATACATCCATGGGTTTTGTATATGCATGTGTAATTTCCTTCATGTATATCTACTTTGATCAAGTGTAGGGTCCAAAATCCAATGGCTAGGGTTGACATCAATGATAACAACCAATCTTCCAACATATTGGACACCTCAAAGATAGAAAAACAATTGACACCGACAAAGATCAACACTAACTGCATGGAAGATGCATACACTAATTATATCATGGAAACAAACTTCAAGGGTACTCTCCAACATTTGCTTCAACTTTATCATGTTGTCAATGTAGGGAAACTCATGCACCAAGGAAAGTGGGTCAACCGGGGCCAAATTGAGAAGAAATTTCCTCATCTGATGGGGAAACTCAACATAATGAAGACCATTGATTCCTAAGGGGGGAGGATTTATTTAGGTTGATATAGGTTTCCACCCACCTCTTCCATATGGCTCACATATAATTTTCATATTGCCAGTTGTTTTCTAGATTTTTGGGTTTTAAACTTCTGGGGCTATTTTGAGGCCCTAAACAACGTTTTTTGGGATTGCCATAGTCACACTATGAACAATGTTAGATTATGATGAAATAATGTGTAGTACTCAGAGACACATTTCCAATGGGCTATCATGAACCTAAAATGAAGATCATATGCAAAATTTACGACCTCGGGAAGTTGATGTACCAACTTACCCCATCGAGGCCCACATGACTTTTGGCGATTCATCTCCTGGGTTAGGTTTTTGGATGTCTAGAGTTTTATGATTAATTATTGATGCTAAAAAGGCCTGGAGGCCTCATTGAAATGTGCTCAGGTGAATGTGCATAGCCACCACATCTCTTCTTAGAGATTAGCTACCACCATTCAAGCAAGATTGTTCATTCTGCATTTTACAATTTCAACATATTTATTTATTGAATAGAAGTTAAGTTTCACTATGTCTTTGTTATTTTTCTATGTATATATGTTTTAATGTTATCTACTTTTGTTTAATTTCATTTCTCTCATAAATACGTATCATTCTTGAAACTGAAAATGAGAATTGTAATGTTTTAATTCAAGAAAAATATCATCCTCTACATGCTCCATTGGAGGAAATTTTTTGCCTCTCATGTATTCAATTTGAGATTAATGATCATGATGAAAACGTTGCATCATATTCTCAAAATAGAAGATCCAACTTATACTAATCCACAAGAATAATGTTTACGTTGGGCGAACATAAGTTATGATGAAAGTCATCACTTTACATCAAACTTTTATAATATTGATTACTTGTCTGAAGTAGAGTTTAAAGAAGAAGATACCTTCCAAGCATCAAAGAAGGGAAACTGCAATGAGAGCATCCATGGGTGATATTTTTTATTTCTGAAGATAATGAATTTTTTTATGAACAACAAAAGACAACCTTATAGTTCCCCACAAATGTGTAGTGACAATTCATCTTCTCAACTTCACCATGGAAACATAGTCATTGCATGAAGGAATAATATTTTTAAGACAATGTTAATGAATCAAGAATATTGGAAGTGGTTGGAGATAAGGAGAAAAATTAAAGTGTTTTCAAATTGGAAAATTCTCATCCAACCAAAGACAACAACAATTGTGTGCAACTAGGAGTTGATTTCATTGAATCATGGTTCCAAATCATTGTTGGCCAAGAAATGCAATAAGGTTTTGATCACATCTTGCTCAATTTTTCCTCAACACACTTTGGACATGCCTATGACTCTTTGGTACTAGCTTCAATATGTTCCAATATTCTGGAACTAATTCAAAAGATCATTTGGATGCTCAAATGGATCCATTGTAAATCAATCTAAACCTAAAAGTGTCCCTTTCCTCCAAGTAAGATAGGGTAGGTAGATCTTCTTTCTATATAGTTTGCTTCTTCAGTCAAAGTTTTTCATAATAAAGTAGTTACTATATAAATATAGTGTTGAATATGACTCCATGGAAGAGGAATTACAAGAATCCATTTTGAATATGACTCCATATCCCAAGGGAGAAGGCATTTGGTATTGAGATTATGGTGTTCTTAGCAACCCACCGGGGGTCACTATATCGCAGTTAGAGTCAGTTGTTGATTGAAAATTTGGTCACCTCAATTTACCTCTCTTTGGAATAATAAAAAAAAAGGATATCATAAGAAATTAATTTTGAACGATTATAATCTCAATGCATAGCCCTCAATCTCATTTTCATCACATATTTTTTGGATTCAAAGTCCAAGCCTGTATGCTCAAGATATCTAGGTTTTTGTTTAACTTCCCAAAGAACGCTTCTTCCATGCACAACACAACAATTTTTTCTTGAAAATAAGAATTATTGGAACCATGATAATTGTCATGGAACCACACTTATGTTCTTGGAATTCTTGGAACCATGTCCAATTTCTTGGAATCACATTCAATTATTGGAACCACATTATTTTCTTGGAATTATCTTATTTCCATATTTCTCTCATCTCACATACCTCATTATCTATCATACTTAGTTTTATTTATTTATACACTTCCTCTCATATCCCTATCTCCATACTACTCTTTCACACTTATAAAATATTTCAATCTCCCTCACCTCTCTTCTCTTCCCCCTTACTCCTCTCTTCCATAGTTAGATTATTTTCAAAATTCTCTACTCTCCCAATTCCCCTCTTCTATTCTCCATACATAGTTTATTTTTTTGAAATTATCTACACTCTCCTTCCTCTCCTATCATATTTTTCCACACTTCTAATTTTTAAAAACTTTTCCCTCCCCCTTA
>JASDQU010374495.1:17905-43116 GCA_032191745.1 Picea mariana | reverse complement strand
TTCAAATGAATGTGGGTACATTTTGGGATACCACAAAACATCATCTTAGATTGGTATAGCTAGTTACTCAACACATTTGGGTCAAGCCTTTAGTCACGAATGGACACCAAGCTCACCAAATCCATGACCTTTCACCCCCAAACGAATGGCCAAAACAAGGTCATCAACATGATGATCGTGCATATCATGTGTATGTACAATTCCAAGAATCCACACACATGGGATGAGAGTCTTCCCTATGTTCAACATAGTTACAATAGAACCATACATAGGTTAACTGACCATAACCCCTTTCAGGTGGGGTTGGGATTTCAACCATTGGGTCCCATGTATGTTGCACTACCCATTGCATCCACATAGGAATAATCATCCCATGCTCAAACCAAAGTCGACAAATCCACCCATTTCATTGAATGAATCCAACACATCCGTCAACATGTTCAATTTATCTTTTAGAAGTCCAATTCCAAGTACAAGAAACACCATGATCAACACCAGGTGCCCCACAAGTTTTAGGTGGGAGATAAAGTTTGGTTGCATTTAGAGAAAGAACACCTTACATGACCACATCAAAAGATTCTTCCAATATGCTATGGGCCTTACACCGTCACCAAGACTATGGGTGACAATGCTTTTGAGCTCAACATTCCCCCCTTCCTTGGCTTTCACCTAATGTTTAATGTGGACCTCCTTCAACCATACTTTCCACCATTATTGTGTTGGAAATGCTGAGAAGGGGGTGAATCAATATTTAGAGAAATTAGTATTTTTGAGCTTGTACTTCAATCAGAGCATGTATTCAATTTATATCCAATCAACAATGAATACTATCCAATGAACAATGAATAATAGTATAATATATACACCAATACACCATGCACAATATATAAGAAGTAATCATGTATTATTGTTCAATGGAAGTAATGACTTCCAAAGGTAGTTACATATTCCAAATATAAATGGAGGGATAAACCTCCAAAGGGAAGATTCAATCCTCCAATATCAAGAGAGAGTTTACCTCTCCATCATTGCCTCTTCCTTCGACCTAAGAATTTATGAGAGATAATAAAACTTTACATTAAATTATCACCATCAACCAACCATCACATAGAACCTGATAATGCTTCCTGAGACTTCTTCAACTTCTGCAATTATTCACTTCTTGGAATACTCTGATATTGTAGATAATATTATTCAATGTATTCTATCAAACTCCTCCAAGTTTCACTCCTTGAAACCTCCAAGAAAAGGAGTTATACAGAAAATGGTAGACCTTATTCAATTCTAGTTTATTCAGGAGAGATAACTTGTACATAATGCCCCACGCTCAATATTTAACATATGATTCTGACATTTGTACATAGGAAACTAAACCTTGTACTATTTCCAATGCAATTGGTCTCACATCATTTGGATTCTCTATGAAGACATTATGACATTTTTACCCGGAACACTTGTTTATGACTAGCTTCAGGACTAGTCAAAAACCCTATCTTCCACATAGTGTATCTCCAAAATTATAGCGAATAAAGAGATGAAATTTTTACCACACATACATAGATATGTATTCTCAATATCCTCCGAATTTCACCATGTTAATCATTCTAGAAACAAATTTATAGCAAAAATGGTAAGATGACTTGTAAATAACATACCTTAGAACACATCACCAAAATACTTCATCCTCCCTTGAAATTCGACCTTCTTTACTTCAGATTTCCTCATAAATTCGACTTATATCTCCTTGTTCATTAAAAACCTTGTGTGTGTTTAAAATTAATGTATAATGATATGCATTTATACCCTTTATGTCACTTCCTTTTAACATTAGGGCCGACATGTAGTTTCTTCTTCAATTCACATTGTCATATTCAAAAATTCATTTCTCCTCAATCATGAGGATTCACATTACGTGCCACATACCACCGGAAGTATAATGACTTATACTATCCATCCATGGGTTTTGTATTTTCATGTGTAATTTCCTTCATTTCTATATACTTATATCAAGTGTGGGGTCCAAAAACCAATGGCTAGGGTTGATATCAATGCCAACAACCAATCTTCCAACAATCTCCCCCTTTGTCATTGATGGAAACACTCATGCTCCCAATTTATCTCCCCCTTTGACATCAATGGAAAAGGGTGGGGATGCTCCCCATGATTTCAATGGAATAAGGTGACCTTCTTCTTTGGGGCTGCTCCCCCTGAACATGTGGCACTCAATAATACTTCATCCTTATTTTTCGTCTTTGAGACTTTTTCTTCCTTGGAATCCTTTTGTGTGGCTTATGTCTTCTCTCTATTCTTCATGTCTAGGATGTATATGTTGTTCGATCTTCTTGTTGCAGTTGCAACAAATATTCCTGAGTTCTTTTCTTTGATTTTACATTTTTGGGAGTCAAACCTAAGAGTGTATCCTTGATCACATATTTTGCTGACACTGAGGATATTATGCTTCAGATATTCAACCAATAGGACTTTTCCTTCTTTTAAATTTTCACTTATAAGCTTTACAGTTCCTTTTTAAGTATTTTGGTAGATGAGTTATCTACAAATGCAACATTTCCACCCTTTTCCTTCAAGCTAACAAGTTTTCTTTGATCTCCAGTCATGTGAGATGAGCACCCACAATCTATGAAACATTCATCTTCTTCTTTTCATTCTTTAGCGACCAATGTTATTCGAAAATTTTCAGTGTGTGGAATTTATTTCCTTTTCCATGTTGTAGTTGGTATAGGAACATTTGGCATAGGATTATCTTCCTTCATCTCTCTGCAATATCGTGCTTTGTGACCAAGATTATTGCACTTGTAGCATACAATATTTTGATCCATTAATGGGTCAAATAGATTATAATTTTTTTTGATAGGTCTACGAACATTTCCATATCTACTATTTGCATCATTCATGTAGCTTGTGTAGTTATTCCTTTCATTGATTCTACAATTGATTTCCTTGTGTCCAAAATTTCCACAAGTATAACAATGTCCAAGAAATAAATTTTGATACCTGGGAGTAACTGATCTTCTTTGTGGTGTGGTCCATCTGGGTTCACAATCTATTCTTCCATAATTTCCTTCATAGTGATTGCTTTCATACCCGATGAGAGAGGATCTTCTTGATGTCTCATTCCTTCTGAATTATAGTCTTCTATCTTGTTGTTTAACTTGATATGGAGTGTTGGTTTCATCATTTTCATATTCCTTATCTTGTTTTGTTTTCTTCAAACTATAATTGTATCCTAGTCCTATCTTTTAATTTGGAGATCTTTGACTTCTAAGGATCTCATCTAATTTTTCAGTGCTTTTTTCGAACTTCTTCAACTTTTCTATTGTCAATAGTAGCTCCCCTTTTGTGTGATCCAATTATTCTTTCAATTTCTCATAATATTCTAATTGTTCCTTCAAGCTATCAATGGTCTTTTCAAGCTTGTAATTCTCTTCTTCACAACTACTCAATTCACCTTTTAGTATTATGTTTATGTTTCTAAGCTTGCTATTTTTAGTTTCAACATGCTTCAACTTTTCAACATTCTTATCTTCTTGTTCACTCTCTACATTGTCTTTGTATCCCCAAAAGGAATCAAGATTGGTTTCTTCATCTGAATCTTCTTAAGAAATGATTTCTTCTTCTTTAGAACTCTTGTGATCATCATCCTGGGTTTCTTGGGTTATGAAGAGGAATTCTCCTCCATCATTATCTTCTTCATCACTCTCATCTGAGGAGATGTCATCATCCTTGGAGTAGAAGCTCTTTTTATTGTTGAGACTTTTCCTTTTATAGTAGAATTTTTCAAGAATATGTCCTATTCTACCACAGTTAAAGCATTTGAGAGGAGACTTGCCTTTGTATCCGTTAGTTCCCTTATGGACCCTTATTACGAAATTTGTTATTTCTTCATCAAGGTCATTATCCTTGTATTTTGTATTATTTATGGCTTTAAAGGCTGCTTCATTGTTTGGTTGGTCAATTTCTGTACCTATTCTCATTTCATATGCTATAAGAGACCCATGTAATTCATCCATTGTCATTTTGGTCAAGTCCCTAGTTTCTTCAATGATGGATACCTTAGAATCACACTTCAAGAGAAGTGATATCAACACTTTTTGTACAACCAAGGATTCATTGAGCTCTTCACCTAATCCTTTGATAGCATTGACAAGTTCATCAACTCTAAGAAAATAGGTTGCAATTTCTTCCTTTTCATCCATATTCAAATTTTCAAATTCTGCTCTATGTCGTTGAAGCTTGACCTTCTTAACTTTTGGATCACCTTCATAGATACTCTTGAGTTTGTCTCATACCTCTTTAGTAGTGCTGCAACCCATCACTTTTCTAGCAATGGTTGGTGCCAATGCTCCTAGAATAACATGTCTGGCATTTGACTTACAACTCTTAAGCTTCTTCTCATTTGGATCGGTTGGAGCATTCTTTGGGATTACATAGCCATTTACAACTGAGTGCCAAATGTCTACTCCCAAAGATGTTAGGTAATTTTTCACTCTATCACTCCAGTATGCATAATTGCTTCCATAAAATCATTGAATCCCACTTGTAATGTGCCCATGGTCATCTATATATGCTCAAGATTTTTGTTCCAGTGGTTAAACTGTTATGAAGGAAACCTGCTCTGATACCAATTGTTGAAAATATTGAGAGGGGGGTGAATCAATATTTAGATCAATTAGTATTTTTGAACTTGTACTTCAATCAGATCATGTAGTCAATTTATATCCAATCAACAATGAAGACTATCCAATGAACAATGAAGAATAGTATAAGATATACACCAATACACCATGCACAATATATAAGAAGTAATTATGTATTATTGTTCAAAGGAAGTAATGACTTCCAAAGGTAGCTACAGCTTCCAAATATAAATGGAGGGATAAACCTCCAAAGGGAATATACAATCCTACAATATCAAGAGAGGGTTTACCTCTCCATCGTTTCCCCTTCCACCCAAGAATATATGAGAGATAATAAAACTTTACATTAAATTATCACCATCAACCAACCATCACATAGAACCTGATAATGCTTCCTGAGACTTCTTCAACTTCTGCAATTCTTCACTTCTTGGAATACTCTGATACTGTAGATAATATTATTCAATGTATTCTCTAAAAATCCTCCAAGTTTCACTCCTTGAATCCTCCCAGAAAAGGAGTTATAGAGAAAATGGTAGACCTTATTCAATTCTGGTTTATTCAGGAGAGAGAACTTGTACAGAATTCCCCATGCTCAATACTTAACATCAGATTATGAAATTTGTACACAGGAAACTAAAGCTTGTACTATTTCCAATGCAATTGGTCTCACTTCATTTGGATTCTCTATGAATACGTTATCACTGTTTTACCCAAAACACCTATTTATGACTAGCTTCGGAACTAGTCAAAAACCTTATCTTCCATAGAGTGTATCTCCAAAATTGTAGCAAATAAAGAGCTAAAATTTTTACCACAGGTACCTAGATATGTCTTCTCAATATCCTTCAAATTTGACCATATGAATCTTTTTAGAAACAATGTTATAGAAAAAATTGTAAGATGACCTGTAAATAACATACCTTAGAACACATCACCAAAAGACTTCATCCTCTCTTGAAATTCGGCCTTCTTTACTTAAGATTTCCTCAGAAATTCGACTTATATCTCTTTGTTCATTAAAAATATTGTGTTTTTAAAATGAATGTATAATGATATGTATTTATACCCTTTATGTCATTTCCTTTTAACATTAGGGCTGACATGTAGTTTCTGCTTCAATTCACATTGTCATCTTCAAAAATTCATTTCTCCTCGATCGTGAGGATTCACGTGACGTGCCACATACCACCGGAAGTGGCACAACTTATAATATCCATCCATGGGTTTTGTATATTCATGTGTAATTTCCATCATGTATATCTACTTTGATCAAGTGTGGGGTCCAAAATCCAATGGCTAGGGTTGACATCAATAATAACAACCAATCTTCCAACATATTGGACACCTCAAAGATAGAAAAACAATTGACACCGACAAAGATCAACGCTGACTACATGGAACATGCATACACTAATTATATCATGGAAACAAATGTCAAGGGTACTCTCCAACATAAGCTTCAACTTTATCATGTTGTTAATGCAGGGAAACTCCTGCACCAAGGAAAGTGGGTCAACCTGGGCCAAATTGAGAAGAAATTTCCTCATCTGATGGGGAAACTCAACATAGTGGAGACAATTGATTCCTAATGGGGGGAGATTTATTTAGGTTGATATCAGTGTCCACCCACCTCTTCCATTTGGATCACATATAATTTTCATATTGCTAGTTGTTTTCTAGATTTTTGGGTTTTAAACTTCTGGGGCCATTTTGAGGCCCTAAACAACGTTTTTTGGGATCGCCATAGTCACACTATGAACAATGTTAGATTATGATGAAAAAATGTGTAGTACTCAGAGACACATTTCTAATGGGCTATCGTTCACCTAAAACGAAGATCATATGCAAAAGTTACGACCTCGGGAAGTTGATGTACCAACTTACCCCATCGAGGCCCACATGACTTTTGGCGCTTCCTCTCTCGGGGTTAGGTTTTTGGATGTCTAGAGTTTTATGATTAATTATTGATGCTAAATAGGCCTGGAGGCCTCATTGAAATTTTCTCAGGTGAATGTGCATAGCCACCACATCTCTTCTTAGAGATTAGCTACCACCATTCAAGCAAGATTGTTCATTTTGCATTTTACAGTTTCAACATATTTATTTATTGAATAGAAGTTAAGTTTCACTGTGTCTCTGTTATTTTTCTATGTATATATGTTTTAATGTTATCTATTTGTGTTTCATTTCATTCCACTCATAAATCTGTATCATTCTTGAAACTAAAAATGAGAAGTGTAATGTTTTAATTCAAGAAAAATATCATCCTCTACATGCTCCATTGGAGGAAATTTTTTACCTCTCATGTATTCAATTTGAGATTAGTGATCATGATGAAAACGTTGCATCATATTATCAAATAGAAGATCCAACTTATACTAAGCCAAAAGAATAATGTTTATGTTGGACGAACATAAGTTATGATGAAAGTCATCACTTTACATCAAACTTTTATAATATTGATTACTCGTCTAAAGTAGAGTTTAAAGAAGAAGATACCTTCCAAGAATCAAAGAAGGGAAACTGCAATGAGAGCATCCATGGGTGATATTTTTTATTTCTGAAGATAATGAATTTTTTTATGAACAACAAAAGACAACCTTATAGTTCCCCACAAATGTTTAGTGACAATTCATCTTCTCAACTTCACCATGGAAACATAGTCATTGCACGAAGGAAGAATATTTTTAAGACATTGTTAATGAATCAAGAATCTTGGAAGTGGTTGGAGATAAGGAGAAAAAATAAAGTGTTTTCAAATTGGAAAATTCTCATCCAACAAAAGACAACAACAATCTTGTGCAACTAGGAGTTGATTTCATTGAATCATGGTTCCAAAGCATTGTTGGCCAAGAAATGCAATCAGGTTTCGATCACATCTTGCTCAATTTTTCCTCAACACACTTTGGACATGCCTATGACTCTTTGGTACTAGCCTCAATATGTTCCAATATTCTGGAACTAATTCAAAAGATCATTTGTATGCTTAAATGGATCCATTGGAAATCAATCTAAACCTAAAAGTGTCCCTTTCCTCCAAGTAAGATAGGGTAGGTAGATCTTCTTTCTATATAGTTTGCTTCTTTAGTCAAGGTTTTTCATAATAAAGTAGTTGCTATATAAATATAGTGTTGAATATGAGTCCATGGAAGAGGAATTACAAGAATCCATTTTGAATATGACTCCATATCCCAAGGGAGAAGGCATTTGGTCTTGAGATTATGGTGTTCTTAGAAACCCACCAGGGGTCACTATATCGCAGTTAGAGTCAGTTGTTGATTGAAAATTTGGTCACCTCAATTTATCTCTCTTTGGAATAATAAAAAAAAATCATATTATAAGAAATTAATTTTGAATGATTATAATCTCAATGCATAGCCCTCAGTCTCATTATCGTCACATATTTTTCGGATTCAAAGTCTGAGCCTGTATGCTAAAGATATCCAGGTTTTTGTTTAACTTCCCAAAGAACACTTCTTCCATGCACAACAAAGCAATTTTTTCTTGAAAATAAGAATTACTGGAACCATGATCATTGTCATGGAACCACACTTATGTTCTTGGAATTCTTGGAACCATGTCCAATTTCTTGGAATCACATTTAATTCTTGGAACCACATTATTTTCTTGGAATTATCTTATTTCCATATTTCTCTCATCTCACATACCTCATTATCTATCATACTTAGTTTTATTTATTTATAGACTTCCTCTCATATCCCTATCTCCATACTACTCTTTCACACTTATAAAATAATTCAATCTCCCTCACCTCTCTTTTCTTCCCCCTCACTCCTCTCTTCCATAGTTAGATTATTTTCAAAATTCTCTACTCTCCCAATTCCCCTCTTCTATTCTCCATATGTAGTTTATTTTTTTGAAATTATCTACACTCTCCTTCCTCTCCTATCATATTTTTCCACACTTCTAATTTTTTAAAACTTTTCCCTCCCCCTTATCCCTCCATCCCCTACCTTCGTCCATCTACTTTTCCACACTTATATTTTTTCTTAATTTTACCCTTCTTCTTATCTCTCCATACTTCCTCACTCCCTCACGATGCTCTGTGACCCCATGGAACTTCGTGGCCCTACTTATCTCTCCACACAACCTCCCCCCCATTCCTCCATCTGTCTGCTTCCCTCTCCTATTCCTCCCCCCACTCTCGTTTCATCTCCCACTCCCATCAAATTTTCTTAAGATTTATCCCAATCAATCATCTGATGACACATGACATCCTACTGTTGGCACATGGGCAAACTCGAGGTTCAATGCTACAATAGTGCACCAACAAAACCCTAACTACCGACCCTTTTGGCAACACCTACGAAGCAGATGAATTCTCACCCGAGGTAGAGGCAGGGGTGGTCATAGGACTCAGGTGTCTGCAACCTTAGCTGGGACACAGATATGTGATTATGATACTTAACAGAGCATTCAATAGTAAAACTTCACCAATATCTAACCAATATCTACTTCATAGACAAAACAAAGCATCACAACATTCACTCAGATCTAATATATATAAGCACTTAGCATAAGAAATAGATCAGATATCGTAATTCAAGCACTAAGTAAGTTCATAGAAGTTATATCTAGCATCCATATTCATCATAAGAATATAGCATGAACAGATCTATCTAGCTATATCAAAGCACTTAGCAAATAGCACATCAGAACATCACACATAGTATAATAACACAGTATTTACGTGGTTCACCCTCACCCTGGGGCTACATCCACCAACTCTCCTTCTTTATTAGCTTCTCAATGGGTTACATGCAAAGATCCACAAAAACCCTACTTCGTTAAGGACAAGAGATCTACGCAACTCGCTAGATCCTCCTTCGTCGTGTTACATCACAAAGCCCTTCACAGTCTGTTGCACTTAGCTCTGCAAGTCTCTCCCAGTATGCACAAAGCATCTACAAGCCTTACTTGCACTTAGCACACTATCACCTAGATGAACTTCTTCTCTATTAGCACTTAGCTCCTCTTCTCTCTACTACTATTCTTACATTGCCTAGACATCTATATATACATTACAAAATAGGCCCATGGCCAACATCCCATACCCATTACATTATCCCAAATCCAAAAAAGGGTCCAAAACAGGGCCGAGATCCCGCAATATCACTTTGACTTTTGCTCCTTCTTTGACAGGCTGTCGAAGTCCCAAAATCGGTCAATCTTGGCCAAGTATCTCCCAAAAATTGGTCAAGGGCCAACAGGCCCCCAACAATCACCTGTGACTTTTCCCGAGTCACTCTGGTCTGATTAGTTCTGCTTCGAACGTCTCGAGCTTGGCTCGAGCTGCTTCGACTTGCTGATGTGCGATGGCCTCCTGTGATGTGAGCTCTTGGATGACTGCATCATTGATAGGCCCTTCTAGACGTTGTTCAACTGTAGTGGCAACCTACTCTAACTCTACTCCNCCTTGGCCTTCTACTTCTGTAAACAATTGATGCCTTATCGTGCATGGGTTAGAGCCTCTGAGTTACCTCCATAAATCTTCTCTGGATAGTGTGTATCTACTAGTAAGTGCTCCGCTTCTCTTTGGATCTCTTGATTCATTCCACAGCTGACAGGGGCTTCAGATGCGCCTATAACTTCTTAGCTTGGTACTTCTCTTCTTGGAGCTGCGACTCTAGTGCCTTCAATTCTGGATTCTCCATGAGTTTCTTGTAGTTCTGGGCACTACGATAAGTGAGTTGCTTACAGTCCAGGTTAAGATCCTTGAGCCTTTCAACTATGCTCCTAGCGGTTGCTTCCTTTTGGTATCTTACATCTTGTGGGGTCTCAGGTAATGCACGTAGTTCCAAGTCTATGATGCATTGTTGTAGCTGTTGGATGACTTCTTCAAGTTGCACTACTTGTTGTGGGACTCGATCTTCGGCCTTTACTTATACAACTGTCACAGAGCAAAGTTATCTGTTGACCATTTCCTTTACTTCATGTTTCTCCATGAGCAACTGTTCATTTTCTTGCTATAGTTGTGCTTTTTATTTATTAAACTTTGCTTGGAGGGAAATCTTTTCTCGTTCTGCAGCACTGTGTAGCTCTACAAGTACTCCCTATACTTGTGCCAAAGCCTAGGTGTCTTGCGTTGTTTCTTCCTGCTCTCGTCGAAGGCGAGCTTCGACTATATTAGTGAGGCGGTGGAGTTGAGCTGGCTCATCTCCCAAGTCTGGCTCTCCCGATGCAGTGGAGACTACACGGCTAGACTGTAAGGCCTACTTTACTCCTCAAAGTTCAGTCTCAATCTGATCGTATATATCTTCTTGCTTTGCTTCTTGTTTCTCGGCTATTTCCATTGAAGTATTGTTTAGGGCTACTATGAGTAAGTCGAAGTCATCCGAGGTGAGGACGGTCTTCATCTTGGTCATGGTGGCCTTTTCTTTCTTCTGAGAGGAAAGTTTCAGAGGTGAACCTTTCCTCTTCTTCAGGGGATCAACCTCGTCTCCTTGATTTTGCTCGACTTCTTTGTCACCTGACTCTTCACCATCACCTCCTTGCTCTGGTGAGATGGGAGAAGTCTTCACGAATGCACTGTCTAAATTCTAAGCCTCTTCAGTTTTCTTTGTCTTGTTGGGCCCAGGTGTATCCTGCGCTATTTCTAGGCTGTCTACGTTGGATATCTCCACAAGGTTATTTGGAATAAGGAGGTCCATAGACCAGTGCTTAGTGATCTCCTCCAAGTCCTCCTCTATTAGCTTATAGTAGGATTGGATATGTTGCTTGTGTTCATTAGCACACGCTGTGATGTAAATAAAATGTCAATTTGCGTTGAACTTCATCAAGGGCCTAAATCAATGTAGAGTATTCGGAGTGATGCGAGGCTCAGACTGGATGGTTGTCTTCAGCTGGTTGTAATAGGTATGAAAAACAACATTGGACTTCCACTGTTTATTCATATTGCTTGAGTACCACAGTGTATTGAACTTTGTGGCCAATGGTTTGAAAGGCCCAATGTCCGAGAAGGTCGCACCTTCCAACATCTCCTAGGCAATAAAAGCGATCAAGATCAATAGCCAAGTGAAATGAAATTGGTACCCTTGAGCCCGGGATTCTCTGTAATCGAGTTCTAATTGGTTCACCAGGTACTTCACCCAATTCATTTGTAGGCCCTCCGTGCACTTTCCTGCGAGGTCGACTACAAAACCAGTGACTTGGGTGGGTCGGCTCTTGCATACTAGCTTCCCTGCAATCAATTGATAGGTGAGTTGCACTACACCACTCTAGATAGAGGCTACCTTGTAGCCTTGTGTTCCTTTATCGACATCACGATAAGTATCTTTGATTTTCTGTGCCAGAGCATGATCCATGGCTTTTCTAGGGTAAAAGTCTTGAGGATCAAGTCCTTGCATACTAAGGCCCATGATCCAATTGATCAGCATCGGATCCACTATTATACGATGGTTTAGCCACAAATAACCTCCATGGTAACAAGAAAGTAGTAGTTTGACACATGCATTCACCTCCTGGTGTCGTCCAAAGTAAGGAATATTCATGACATTAAGGAAGGTGGGCTACGCGAGGTCCATGGTCCACTGCCTAGGGATGATCTTCGAGTTTTTTCCTATAGTTCTAGTAAGATACTTATGTGGGGAGAGCATGTTATAGACCTTATGGTCGCCGAGGTTGAAATCGCTAAATTTCAGTGTTGCAACCTTATCTTGGTCTTCTTGAACTATGCGTATCCCCTTCGGGAGGTACACAGTGACCAAGGCATACTCAAAATATCTAGGTACGCTATCTCTACTTACTGCACTACTCAAAGGTGGTATATAGGCGGGTAGTATGGTCAGTATGAGCTTTGAATTTGCTAAGTCATCCCTGTGCTTGGTTTTCTTTTCATCTATTGGTCGGGATGGTCTGGCTCCACGAGAAGTCGATGGAGAGGCTTGGAGTCCTCTCATCTACGATTCTTGTATTCCTGTAAACATCGACATGACTCTTTCATTCATGAGGTCAATCAAAACTTCTTCAACAACTTTCTCTGTAGCACTTAACTCGTCCGACATACACTCTCAGGGTTAACAATCTCGGGTTCGGGGGGTAACTCAGACATAGTAATGAGATATAGAGTAAGATCATGATGATCACTGTATAAACTCAAATTAGTCTTGTGGGCTCAAAGTCTCAATTGGAAAAAGTGTTCTCAGTGCGTGGTGCAATGGGATAAATAGGTAACTTGGCAACGGGTCGCTTGCAACAGGTATGAAGCCTTCATCAAATCTGTTATGTCCATTATGGCATGGTCCCAACGGTCTGATGGTGAGATGACTATCCATAATTGTATTTCTATCTATTTGGAGCATCGATCAAACGGTTATAATGTCCCCAATGGCTATATTGCTTCGCCACAGTGAAGTGCCATGTGTCGTTGTTTTGATATCCCGACGAAGCTCAGATTTTGCAAAATTTCTGTCTGCGAAGTTCCTTATGGAACCTTCTGCAAGTTGTTGATCTTATATCTCTTCTTACTTAGATTTCTATCCTTCTTCCCATTGATCTTGATCTCGGTATGCCTTTTTCCATTCTGATTTTTATCTTCTTTTGACATAATCACTTCACGCTGTCAAGATTTTTTCCAAGAATTCAAGGGTAACACTTCTTGTTTATCTGGGGTAGGTATTTTAGTCTTCTATGGATCCTCTAATGTTCTTGCATCTTTGACATCTGGGTCATTGGTGTTAAATAGCTTCGATCTGTTCTCCTGTTCTTCAATCAAGTGTGCGATCCTTCTAGTTATGAATTCTTTTAACTCTTGTTTCTTTTGCTCCAAAAATTCTTCTTCTTCCTTTCTTCTGGTCTGATCTCTTTCAATCCAAAGTTTTCCTAGTAACATGGTAAATGGGGCATTGTCCTCAGTAAATTTAATAATATCAAAATCTTCTTCTGTCAATGTTCCATTGGCATTCATAGTTATGTGAGCGAGCCTCCCACACAGGTTTATCAACTTTCCTTTAAATAAACCTATTTGTCCCAGGGAAGGAGTCATAGCAGGCTTCCCGAAGATTTCCCAAGTTCTTTCTGTCATGATATTCACCTGTGTTTCTTCATCTAGGACACAGTAAATGTCGAATTCTCCTATTCTTGCTTCAAGGCATTCTTTTTCTTTAAAAATCTCTGATAAAATGACATGTCAGTGATCATTCAGGGTTTGTTTCATGTGTAGCAATACTTTTTCTAGTTCTTTCTGGGGTTCTAGCATAATCTTAGTTTCTGGATCTTCCCTAGGGTTCTCTTGTCTCATGTTCATCTCTTCAAGCTTAGCAATCATTCTAGGGAAATACAATACTTCATGGTCCATAGCTTTACAACAAAGACAACTAGGCCTTCTCCCGGGGCATTCCTTAGAAAGATGTCCTGGTCTTCTGCAACTGTAACAGAGGGTTAATCCTCTCTTTCTTTTAAATGATCCCCAACCTTTCCTATACTGCGCACTATGATCATGGTAGCTAACCTGCAAAAAATTCTTCTAGGATCCTGCATCCACTTATTAGTCCAAATATCCTTTCTATGCATAGGTATAACATATTTTTCACTATTCTTATCAAATCTACTCATATCAAATCTTCTTTCATCTATTAATACCCCAGTTTTCAAGCTAGGACATAATCTATCAAACATACCTAGATCCATGCTTTAGAAACAAAAATTTCCACTATTCTTACTTCTTCAGAGCATAAAACTTTTAGATCTAGAACATTTCACTATTCTTACCTTTATCAAAGCACAGAGCTTATAGATCTTACCTCTTTTAATTAAAAGTTCTCACTTTTATCTTTCTTAGGAAATAAAGCTTTCAGATCTTACCTCTTTTCTTCAAATCAGACTTCTTTCTTTAGCACAGAGCTTCAAAAAATCAAGTAGAGTGTTGCGCACTAGGGAAACATATCTATGCACTGAGCTTCACAATTTCAGGTCGGATCTTAGCACAAAGCTTCTTCTTCCTTAGTTCCTAGCAATCACAGTTTTAGGTCCTGACACTAGAACCATTTGTTGGCACAGGGGCAGACCCGGGGTTCAACTCTACAACAATGCATCAATAAAACCCTAACTATCGACCCTTTCGGCAACACCTGCGAAGCATATGAAGTCTCACTCGAGGTAGAGGCAGGGGTGGTCGCAGGACTCAGGTGTCTGCAACCTTATTTGGGACACAGATTTGTGATTATGATACTTAACAAAGCATTCAACAATAAACCTTCATCAATATCTAACCAATATCTACTTTGCAGACAAAACAAAGCATCACAACATTCACCCAGATCTAATATATATAACCACTTAGCATAAGAAATAGATCAGATCTCGTAGATTCAAGAACTAAGTAAGTTCACATAAGTTAGATCTAGCATCCAGATTCATCATAAGCATATAGCATGAATAGATCTATCTAGCTATATCAAATCATTTAGAAAATAGCACATCAAAACATTGCACAGAGAAAAATAACATAGTATTTACGTAGTTCACCCCCACCCTAGGGCTACATCCACCAACTCTCCTTCTTTATTAGCTTCTCAATGGGTTACATGCACAGAGCCACAAAAACCCTACTTCGCTAAGGATAGGAGATCTGCACAGCTCGCTAGATCCTCCTTCCCCGCGTTACAACACAAATCCCTTCACAGTTTGTTTCACTTAGCTCTATAAGTCTCTCCCAGTATGCACAAAGCATCTACACGCCTTACTTACACTTAGCACAATATCACCTATATGCACTTCTTCTCTATTAGCACTTATCTCCTCTTCTCTCTACTACTATTCTTACATTGCCTAGACATTTATATATACATTACAAAATAGGCCCATGGACGACATCCCATACCCATTACATTATCCCAAATCCCGAAAAGGATCCAAAACAGGGTCGAGATCCTGCAATCTCTCTTCGACTTGTGCTCCTTATTTGACATGCTGTCGAAGTCCCAAAATTGGTCAATCTTGTCCAAGGATCTCCCAAAACTTGGTTAAGGGCCAACACTATGAAAACCTATATCATTATGAAACATGGATATGACATGGACATTGAATCACTAATGATGTGGGTGGTGACTCACTGCTAACTGGGTGTTGACTGGGTTCTTAGTGGATGTTGACTAGGCAATCGAAATTTTATTTAATTCATTACTTTTCTTAAGGGTTGAATCTCATAATATCCATAGTATCTTTATGTTCCACATGAAAATCATGTTAAGATTTTCATTATATACACTAAACTCTCAGCACCACAAATGCACGTGGGATATGTATTAAAATAAAATGTGGTATTTAAATGGAGGAGGCAAATTTAAATGGAGGGAAAGGATTGACCCATGAAATTGATCAATGGTGGTTGAGTCTTCGACTTCATGAGATGAAATATTAATCTCTCGAACTCTATTTGCAGAAACATACACTTCGTTGGAAAGGTAATTTTATGAGGAAGATGATGGAATAGGTTTCAAGAGGTTAAATAAGCTATATATCTCTTCAAAATTAAAATAACAATTAGCTATGTTTTCATGGTTTGCTGATAAATTTGCTTGTTACCTTGACTTTACTAGCTTACATATAGAGCTCCAGAACTCCAAATTGCACTCAAGATAACTTATTGGAAATATCAGATGATGAATATTACATCTAGAATGGTTTCCATGACTGAAAGGTCAAATATATTTCCTAGAAAATTAAAACACAATCCACTTTAAAAAACGGAAGCTAGTTACAAATTTGAAAATAGAAGTTTATTAAAAAAAGTTTACTAAATACAAAATGGGTCCCACTTCAAGGAACAAATTTCAATGATAAAAATTAATCATTGAGGATTCAATGAGGCATTAACTAAAGTTATTTTTTCAAGAAAAAAAGTTTATGCAAAATTCAATAAGAGAAAAACCCTAACTTCCTCAAGAAGTTAGAAGAGCATATTTTTAAAAGCAAGAGAAGACTCCGTCAAAGGGTTAGTTGCGGGTAGTAAAAATATTAGAATAGAAGGTTCCAGCCATCAAAATGCAACCAAGATTTTGATTAACAAACATATATCTCCATCTTATCCATTTTTCTTCTTCTTCTACATTATTTTCTCAGGCCCTTATGCTTGTATTTCTAAACTGATCATAAGGTTGAGTCTGGAGTGTTTTTCTTGTATTATTTAATGAATTATTCTCTATAAGGTCATGGAGTATTTACAACCATATATGTGACTGTGATATGTAATCCATGATTTTCTATTGGATTCATTGGAATTTATTCCTTGTGTTTGACAAGCTTTATTTTTGAAGATTTAGTCAATTGGTTTGCTGAGATGTTTTTGTATTGTTGAATATATTTATGAAACTCCAAAGAGAACTGCTTTATATATTTCATGATTTATCAGATCTTGGGATTTCTAAGTGTGATAGTTTTGGAGTTTTCCTATCAAGTTATTTTTAGTATTGAATGCATAACTCATTTAAAATTTCTCTAAAATTATTAAAATGACTTCATCCTTTTTCATGTGAGAAGATATGGATGTATCCTCTGTTTGCATGTGATTTAGAGGATTGTATAAATGATGCCAAGCATACATATATTTTGATATTGAATATTCCCTTCAATATTTTTATTGTTAAAAAGTTATTTTTTTCACATACAGAGAAGATCTGGTTATCAAGAACCATTCCATGTACAAATCAAAGCAATAAATATCTGGGGTTTTCTTTCTAGTATTCTTCTCAATCCAAGAGTATCAAGATTATCTTTCAACCAAAGAGGATTACCACCTCTATAAAAACATAAGGGGATTCATATCCTCTTCAGGATGTTGTTTGGATATTAACCAATCTAAACATCAACACCTCTTTATTGTTGTCCAATTCTCCTTCCCTAGTTTTGACATATGGCTGCTCAAAAATCCCACAACATATGCAATGTTCGTTCTTGTACATACCATTACATACATCAAATTGCCAACCACACTAGCATCTAGAAAATGGGACATGTCCTCTTCCTCTTCTTGTTTCTTAAGACACTGATCCACATAGAACTTTACACCCACAGAAATATGAACCCCGACTAGTTTACATTCCTGCATATTAAACCTCTACAATATTGTCTCAACATATTTCCTTTGATTTAACTAGAGTTTCATGTTTTCTCTATTGATTTTAATTTCCATTCCCAAATTGAAATTCACAACACCAAGATCCTTCATATAAAATTTAGAGGACAACTGAGTTTTCACATATTGGATAATCTCCTCGTCTTTTCCTATCAACGACATATCATTCACATACAAGGCCAAATAAATAAGATGTTCACCAACTATTTTAAAATACACACAATGATCAACTTTGCTCCTTGTGAATCCAACAACCAACATATAATTATAAACTATGACATTATTGGTGATTTATTTAACCCATACAAGGCCTTTTTTAGCTTGCATACTAGCTCTTTCTTTCCCTTCACAACAAAACCTTCTTGTTGCTTCATGTAGATTTATTCTTCCAGATCCCCATGTAGGAATGTTGTTTTCACATCCATTTGTTCTACTTCAAAATAAAAAAGAAACAACAACAAAAATAAATATAATAGAATTTAACTTGGAAACAAGAGAATTTTTTCACCAAATTCAATTCCCTCTACATAGGAATAACCTTTTTCTACTAACCGAGCTTTGTATTTCTCCACTTTTCCTTCTACATTCAACTTCTTCTTAAACACCCATTTTCTACCAATGAGATTTATTCCAATCAACAAATCCACTAGATCCCAAGCCTCATTCTTGTCGAAGGCTTCCATTTCTTCCACCATGACCTTTTTACATAGTTTTCCATCCTCTAAATCCATTGTGTCCCTAATAGTTTTAAGATCATCATTAGTAATAAACAAAGAAAAAAATGAACGAAAATAAGGTGAAGTATACCTTTCTAGTTTCCTTCTTTAGAAAACCGATCTCCTCAATAATTGAGTATGGGGACATTCTTATTCTTATTCCTATTCTTCTATAGAGTCTCATTCATTATCCTTCAATTCAAACTCTATTTTATCTAGTTCTTCTTCCCTTGGTAGGGATTCCTATTTGACAACATCTTTGATTTCTCTAAATACCACATTTAGCTATACACTACCTTCTTAGTTTCTAGTTTCCAAATATTATAACCTTTTAGATCATCTTTATACCTAATAAAGATACACTTTTTCATCCCTTTTATCTACCTTACTCTTGTTTTCCTTTAGAATGTGAACAAAGGCATCACAACCAACTACCCTAAGATGTGTCAGAGAGGTTTTCCTACTAATCCATACCTCATGTGGAGTTTTGTCATCCAATACTAACGAGCGTTATCGATTGACCATGTAACATGCAATACCCACTCTCTCTGCCTATAATTCATATCCTAACTTGACACCACTGAGCATGAAATTTTCTTTTTCCATCGATATCCTATTCATCCTTTCTGCAAATCCATTTTGATGAGGTATGTATGGAGTAGTATTATTCCTTGATATAACACACTTCTTACATAATTCCTTGAATTCATTTCGGTAGAAATCTCCATCATTATCCGTACTCAACACCTTAATTATTTTCTTTGTTTGATTCTCAACAAGAGACTTAAACTCTTTAAACCTATTAAAGAATTCATATTTATTCTCGAGGAAATATATCCATGTATTCTTTGAGAATTCATATATAAACGAGACATAGTACATATATTTTTCAAATGATGGAACCAACACAATTCCAAACACATCACTATGCACCAACTATAATATTCCCCCTTCCCTCATAACACTAGAGGATATTCTTACATGATTATGCTTCCCATATAAGCAATGTTCACAGAAATAAAAATCCAAAGAACAATTGGAAATACCTTCAACCATACCTTTACTGTGTAGTACTTTAAGGCCCTTCTCTTCGATATGGCCTAGTCTTTGATGCCACAACATAGTCTTTTCTCTAGATATTGTAGGAGTTTTTCTTCTTTAGCTCCAATCTCAAGAAAAATAGAATTGTTATACCCATCAATAATAGTTCTTCCTAGAAGATTATATAGATTTACAATATGAGTTACTCCCTTCAACAACACCATTTCCCCTTGAACCATCCTATAGGTTTCTTTCTCAAACATTGTTTTTACCCCTGGATTGTCCATTTTTCTTACATAAATCAAATTTATGGCCAATCCTAGGATGTGCATAACACCAAGGAGTGTTCTAATCCTTCCATCCATGAGCTTCAACTTGAAGTTTTCTCATCTTATGATTTTGGTTGTCGATTCATCTCCTTAAAAAACATCACCTCCATCATACATTTCATATTCGTAGAACCACTCCCTATGAGGAATCATATGAAAGGATGCACCTAAGTTTACCAACCATGCCTCATGATCTACATGTGTGATTAAAGAATATAATTACACATCCCCTCCTTCTTTCTTGGATTTGTTTGCTTCTGTAGAAGGAGCATCATGAAATCCCTTCCCTCTCTTAACGCTTTTGTATCTACATTGTTTCTTGTAGTGCCCTTCTTTTCCACATCTCCAACATACCTTTACAAATTTTCTGGGAGATTTAGGTATTTAAATATCCCACTTGAGGACTTCGATATATTTCTTTTCTGGGACTGTACTCTTGCAAATATGGAATTTGTTCTCTGTCCTTCCATGTTCTTCCACCTCATCTCCTCCAACAACAAAGATGCGACCACATCATCGAAGATTAAAGTAGTTGCATTACTACCTATGGAAACAACCATACTATCCCATGAGTTTGGTAAAGAGAACAATAAACTGATACACTTATCTTAAAAAAAAATATTAATATCAACAGATAATAGCTGACTTACCACAATATTGAAGGTGTTGAGATGCTTTTCCATCGAGTCTCCATCTTTCATTCTCATGTTGTAAATCTTATTCCATAAGAAAAATTTCTTTACCAAGGACTTTGAATGATAAAAATCCCCTAACTTATCCCATAATTCCTTGGCTATAGCTTCCACTAAGACATTTAGTAATAATGAATTTGAAAGACACAACCAGATTTTTCTCTTCGCCTTCCGATCCAAATTTTCTCAATGTTATGTTGGCATTCATGTAGGTGCAGTACCTGGATCCACAACAATCCAATGATCTTTTTCCACCAATATAACTTCCATCTTGAGCTTCCAAAACTCAAAACTTTTCCCATTAAATTTCTTAATCTCTATTTTTGAACTGCTCGTCATTTCTTTTCACCCAAATAATCAATACCACAGAGCTCCCACTGTAACATGGTTTATCAAAGACCCAAGCCAAAAACTTGACCACAAAGGAATCCCCTTAAAGCCAATAACTGCTATGATACCAAATTTATATTTTAACCTTGCATAATTAATTATTGAAAATGGATTCTTAATAAAAATAGAAAAGATACAGTGGTACACACACATTACATGAAGATTTTTACCCTGGAAACCCAAACCAGGAAAACAAACAACTTGTTTAGAGTCACAACTCTAATTATTTATTCATATATATCATCTTAATTGTTTACAATGCAATATATATATCACCCCACAACATCCAAAACACCTAATCCATTGAACTGGGTTATTCAACAACCCTCATTCCTTAACCAAAATTAGAAAACCATCGATGAAAACCATGTGTCGAAAAACCACTAAAATGGATGCCAAAAAACACCAATTTTTTTTTTAGGGATCCACCCCCCCTATGATCCCTCGAATAGGGGGAATCCACCCCTCTATGACCCCCAGGGAAAGTGGGGCTTCTCCCCCCTGCAACCCCCCTGCATGTTTGATGCAACAAATACACTAGGTATGGGTGTGCAGAGAATATAACACATACCCAACATAGATCACCCCCCCTAAATCCCATTTTCTCTAGGATGAGACTAAGTCTACCCGCAAAGAGTACAAGACATGTCCAAAAAGAAAGGCATGGAAAGTGAGGGAGGGGTTGTTATAGCACCAATTTACACCACTTAAGCATTGATGATTTTGTTGGCCTTGTTCCTATCCTACTTGCAGACACCTTTTCCCTATACCTCCTTTGGATTATCTAAATAACACCTTTTTGGAACTTGTATGTACCTTAATGGTTATACAACACATGGATATGCAAGTTTCTCAAAGGAAAGTGATCATGTACATGTCATTAAATGCTCAATTTGTTTTCCCGTAATTGAGAGTTGATTCATGGGTTTGGTTAGTTTCCTAACTCCTTTTTCCCCTACTCAACCATATCTAACTAACTAGAGATTATTTGAATAGAGAATGAATCCAATATAAAGGTAATGAATGAATGCATGACAAATAAAACTAATTCTAGTTGAATCCCACCACGTCTGAAAGCTCCTGAATTTCCCTTGCTATTCTGGTTCTCAGACCTGGAAACCCTTGTTTCCATCCATTCTTGTACACTCTCCTATATTATCAATATCTAATTAGTTCTCTTTGGATATGTTGGTGTATCAGAGTTAGAGGTCTACCATATTTGTAGTAGCTTGGGTGGAGGGACCTATGTTCCTTTCAAGGAGCAGTGTCAAGACACATCATGTAACAACTTCACCTTGGACTGTTGTTTTTAATATAAAATTGTTCATTCCTTCAATTTTATGGTGTTCTTAATCTGTAATTCATTGTTGTCGAATAATGATTTGCTTAGAAAACTAATTGTGTTGATTAAGATTGGTTGTCATTGATGTCGACCCTTGAAGAAAACACAGTAGCACAAAGGTTTGGGTAATCGACCCAAGTTTGTTTGATGTAAAGATGACTCATTATTATCTTTTCATGGTTGATAAGAAGTACAAATGGATGAAATCCAAAGTGGTCCCCTTATGGTGAAGGGCCTCATAGGAAGACGCTTTGCAGATTGAGTTATCCTATAAGTATGGTTATATAACCCATGCTTAATTGTGTAATAAAGATGAATGTCAGTGAATTTTTTAGTGAAACTATCCTAGATGGATAGTGCTTGTCATGCCATTTCTGGTGGTATGTGGAATGTCACATAACTCCTCACGGTTAGAGAGTTATGGCCATATGAAGTTGGAGAACCCTCATGAGTCATATAGAAGCCCCTAAAAGCCAAAGTGTTTGAAAAAGAAATTATTTTAAATGGAGAACTCCCTAAAATAAGGAAAGTGTAATGCTACATGAAAGTATAAATAAGAGGCAAGGCTCTCTCATTAAATCACACTTGAACACATTGAATATATTTTGTTGTGTGAGGCTTATTGCAAGTACTCATTGATACATCTGAAGTTATGAAAGTCTAAGGTAGTACGAAGGGTTGACGACAAAATTCTTGGAATTACAACGAATACTAAAAAACCCTAGTTTCTGAGGCTTACGTGGGCTGACAGTGTATTAGGGTGTGTACAATACTTGGATTGACAGTGTATTAGGGTGTGTACGTACATGGGATGATAGTGTATTAGGGAGCGTACATGTTGGTAAATCCATGGAAACTTGAAGAGATGAAGATGCATAAGTTCTATATTCTGAGATCAATCTCCTAGGAAGGTCTACAGTGCTTAGATACATCATATCTATTCATTGGTTCAAAAGGTATGTCTTATTTCTATGAATAATTGGATTTTGATGCATGCATGAGAAATAGTTATGGGGATTTGAGATTTCTCCCTAGAGAGACTAGTGGTTGCATGGGATCTTCTGTATAAGTCAGATCTACAGAAATACAGTGTTGGTATATTTATCATTGATACTTCTTGTTGAGGCACATCTTGTATTTCTTGGCATATGACTAAGGGTTTTTGTGGTATATAGTTGAGAGCTTGTATTGGTTGATGATTTGAGAGGCTGAATATCATAAAGGGATTGAAGTCTAGATCATGTGAGGGTTATTATACTTATTCATGATTACACACACTTACGACACGTGACTAGAGAGATATATGTATGAGGATGCATGCACAGGGTACAAATATAGTCTGGATGTAGTGAGAGGTTATAGATCTATGTGAAAGAAGTTGCACAGGGTTAGAAGTTTTCAAGAGAAAGAAAACCCTAGTTTTCAGAAAGCATACACAGGCTGCATAACAGTTTGGTTGCATACATATGTGGGCTACATAACATATAGGGTGCGTACATACGTGTGCTGTAGCACTACAGGTCATGTACCTATTGTATTTTTGTTGATACATGTTCAATTCTGGTACATATTAATTATAGGGAAGTTGTACAAGTTGGATGCAGGTCAGTGGTATAGATTGATACTATTGTATAGTGGTATATCTCACAGTGATAGTGTGACAATGGTTCATCATTCTACTTCTACTTCAGGGCGGTTGGATGGGGCAAGGACAAGTGGTTGTAGCCAGAGAACATAGGGGGTTGTAGCCTCCTTCTAGTTGTAGCCAGAGAATTGGGGAGTTAGAGCTTACCTCAGGTTGTAGCCTGAGAAACTAGGGGGTTGGAGCCTCCTTCCAGTTGTAGTTGGAAAACAAAGGAATTTGGTGCTTCTAATGAATGTAATTCTTCAATACATATAAGAAAAAGAATTCTGTGGTTTTCTCCCGCTTTGGATTTCAACGTAATAACATTGGTGTACTGTGTATATGTGTGATTTCTCATTTGTTCATTGTTTATTTACTCTGTAACTATTGGATGATAATTCTACATTGATATAACACTTGTATTTTTGGAGAAAAAGGATTATATTTCTCTATTACTAATTCACCACCCCCTCTCAATAATCCACCAATTGGTATCGGAGCAGGTTCCTTCAGAAATCAATTTAACCACTGAAAGGTATATCATGGAGAGAAACAACATGTATAAAAATGGAATACCATAGTTTGATGGACAAAAGTATGCATTTTGGAGAATAAGGATGAAAACATAGATACAGGCACAGTAATTTGAAATTTGGAAATCAATTATAGATGGATACACAACACCAATAGTTCGGCCGAAAAATGACAAAGCAATAAAACTCGGTCAAAATAATTCCAAAGACACAAATGCACTTTTGAATGGTCTTGGAGAATCAATATTCACCAAAGTTGCACATTGTAAATCCGCTAAATATATTTGGGACAAAATTCAAAACATTTACGAAGGAGATTCAAAAGTCAAAGAAACAAATCTTCAGACTTACAGAGGTCAGTTAAAACAACTAAAGATGAAGGAAGATGAGAATATTGCAGCTTAATTCTTGTGAGTTGATGATATAGTAAATGCAATCATGGGATTGGGAGAAGAAATCAAAGACTCGATAATTGTTCAAAATGTAATAATATTTCTTCCTATGAGATTTGATCCTAAGATATCAATACTAGAAGAAAGAGAACATATAAACTCAATAAGCATGGACTAACTACATGGAATCTTCACAAGATATGAAATGAGAACTGAATAGGAAAATCCAGATGTAAAATAAGCATCCTTCAAAGCATCCAAAAGATCAAAGCAAAAGGGAAAGCAACAACAAAATGTTAAGCCCTAATATTGGCTCATTACCCCTTAATTGGGGCATATTAGATTAGTAATGTTATTTTATTTATGTCGGCTTTAGGCCATTAGTTGTAATTATAACTCCT
>JASDQU010374495.1:3019-17855 GCA_032191745.1 Picea mariana | reverse complement strand
GGTGGTTGAAACCTCACCTCACTCATTAATTGTGAGGTATGGATGTCCCGGCAGGAAGTCTGCCCGAGATGGTCCTCTGTACAGGTTTTCCCACAGAAGCCATGCCGATGTCCTCAACTCACCAGGGAATTTTGTGCACACTAATTCAGAATTTAAGGGCTCAACTACCCCTTAGCATGAGCTATGCAAAGTTAAGATGGTGTATGACAGAGGAGTGCAGGCCAGATTTGATTGAAGAGACACCCCATCCTGAAAGTCTAGCATGTCTCTGTTGTGCGGATTTTGAGTATATGTACTCAGTTTTTGTATTTTGTTTAGTATCGATGGTTGAGCAAGGCTCCTGATTGTAAAAGATTTAATGAAGCACTGGTTATTATAGTTATGCATTGACTCTTGAGACTTCTTGCCTTATGAATGTCAGTTTCTTTCATATCTTTGTTTGCATTGTGTTAGAACAACTCGGAATTGGAGGATCTAGTCGAGTTGTAGCTGTTACAGGATGATGTAGGTTGGACCACTATAACAGCTGTGTTGTCTCTAATCGGTCTTGTGATTTTCTCAATGCTAAATGACTTGGAATTGGAGGATCTAGTCAAGTCACCCCTTCAGTTCCTTGAAACTCTGAACCAAGATGATCTTGCATTTAGAGTTTTTCTTCTGCAAACTGCTAAAAGGCCTGTTGCCCGAGGTAGTTTTTCTCACTCCTCTCACCAAGTCTTCCACCTGCTCATTTGAAAATCAACCCACTGACTAAATTTAGATCAAGAACTCCTTTGTTCTTTACATACCAGACTTGGTCCCTGAGCTAGAGTGATTCTGTCCGGGGTCTCTCACCATAAAACTTATCGTGACATAAAACTGATGGGTGTTGGGCTCTGCTCCTATTGCAATCCAGGAGTGACTTCTGATGCTAACACCTTGATCCTAGGCTTCTCTGCAAGTTCTAATTGGCTCACTAGGTACTTCACCCAATTCATTTGTAGGCCCTCCATGCACTTTCCTACGAGGTCGACTACCAAACCAGTGACTTGGGTGGGTCGGTTCTTGTGTACTAGCTTCCCTGCAATCAATTGATAGGTGAGGTGCACTGCGCCACTCTATATAGAGGCTACCTTGTAGCCTCGCATTCCTTTATCGACATCACCATAAGTATCTTTGATTTTCTGTGCCAAAGCACGATCCATGGCTTTTTCAGGGTAAAATTCTTGAGGATCAAGTCCTTGCATACTGAGGCCCGTGATCCAATTGATCAGCATCAGATCAAATGTTATATGACGGTTTAGACACAAATAATCTCAATGGTAACAAGAAAGTAGTAGTTTGACACATGCATTCACCTCCTGGTGTCGTCCGAAGTGAGGAATCTTCATGAGATTAAGGAAGGTGGACTTTGCGAGGTCCATGGTCCATTGACTAGGGATGATCTTTGAGGTTTTTCCTTTAGTTCTAGTCATATACTTATGTGGGGTGAGCATGTTATAGACCTTCTGGTCGTCGAGATTGAAATCGCTAAATTTCAGTGCTGCAACCTTATCTTGGTCTTCTCGAACTATGTGTATCCCCTTCGAGAGGTACGCAGTGACTAAGGCGTACTCAAAATATCTAGGTACGCTATCTCTACTTATTGCGATGCTCAAAGGTGGTATATAGGCGGGTAGTATGGTCAATATGAGCTTTGAATTTGCTAAGTCATCCCTGTGCTTGGTTTTCTTTTCATTTGTTGGCTGGGATGGTTCGGCTCCATGAGCTGTCAATGAAGAGGCTTGGAGTCCCCTCATCGAAGATGCTTGTCTGCCTATAAACATCAACATGACTCTTTCAGTCATGAGGTCGATCAAAACTTCTTCAATAACTTTCTCTGCAGCGCTCAACTCGTTCGACATACACTCTCGGGGTTAACAATCTCAGCTTCGGGGGGTAACTCAGACACAATGATGAGATATAGAGTAAGATCATGATGATCACTGTATAAACTCAAATTAGTCTTGTGGTCTCAAAGTCTCAATTGGAAAAAGTGTTCTCGTGTGTGGTGCGATGGGATAAATAGGTAACTCGGTAACGGGTCGCTTACAACGGGTATGAAGCCTTCATTAAATATGTTATGTCCATTATGGTGCGGTCCCAATGGTCTGATGGTGAGATGACTGTCCATAATTGTCTTTCTATCCATTCAGAGCATTAATCGAATGGCTATAATGTCCCCAATGGCTATATTGCTTCACCACGATGAAGTGCCATGTGTCATTGTTCTGATATCCCGATGAAGCTCAGATTTTGCAAAATTTTTGTCTGCGAAGTTCCTTATGGAACCTTCTGCAATTTGTCGATCTTATCTCTCTTCTTACTTAGCTTTCTATCCTTCTTCCCAGTGATCTTCATCTCGGTATGCCTTTTTCCATTCTCATTTTTATCTTCTTTTGACATAGTCACTTCACACTGTCAAGCTTTTTTCCAAGAATTCAAGGGTAACACTTCTTGTTTATCTGGGGTAGGTACTTCAGTCTTCTATGGATCCTCTAATGTTCTTGCGGCTTTGACATCTGGGTCTTTGGTGTTAAATAGCTTTGATCTATTCTCTGGTTCTTCAATCAAGTGTGTGGTCCTTCTAGTTATGAATTCTTTTAACTCTTGTTTCTTCTGCTCCAAAAATTCTTCTTCTTCCTTTCTTTTGGTCTGATCTCTTTCAATCCAAGGTTTTCCTAGTAACATGGTAAATAGGGAATTGTCCTCAGTAAATTTAATAATCTTGAAATCTTCTTCTGTCGATGTTCCATTAGCATTCATAGTTATGTGAGCAAGCCTCCCACACAAGTTTATCAACTTTCCTTTAAATAAACCTATTCCTCCCAGGGAAGGAGTCATAGCAGGCTTCCCTAAGATTTCCCAAGTTCTTTTTGTCATGATATTCACCTATGTTTCTTCATCTAGGAAACAGTAAATGTCGAATTCTCCTATTCTTGCTTCAAGGCATTCTTTTTCTTTAAAAATCTCTGATAAACTGACATGGTAGTGATCATTCAGGGTTTCTTTCATGTGTAGAAATACTTTTTTTGATTCTTTCTAGGGTTCTACCATAATCTTAGTTTCTGGATCTTCCCTAGGATTCTCTTGTTTCATGTTCATCTCTTCAAGCTTAGCAATCATTCTAGGGAAATCCAATACTTCATGGTCCATAGCTTTACAACAAAGACAACTAGGTCTTCTCCCAGGGCATTCCTTATAAATATGTCCCGGTCTTTTGCAACCGTAATATAGGGTTAATCCTCTCTTTCTTTTAAATGATCCCCAACCTTTCCTGTACTGCACACTATGATCATGGTAGCTAACCTGCAAAAAATTCTTTCTAGGATCCTGCATCCACTTATTAGTCCAAATATCCTTTCTATGCATAGGTATAACATATTTTTCACTATTCTTATCAGATCTACTCATATCAAATCTTCTTTCATCTATTAATACCCTAGTTTTAAAGCTAGGACATAATCTATCAAACATGCCTAGATCCATGCTTTAGAAACAAACATTTCCACTATTCTTACTTCTTCAGAGCACAAAACTTTCAGATCTAGAACTTTTCACTATTCTTACCTTTATCAAATCACAGAGCTTATAGATATTACCTCTTTTAATTAAAATTTCTCACTTTTACTTTTCTTAGGGAACAAAGCTTTCGGATTTTACCTCTTTTCTTCATATCAGACTTCTTTCTTTAGCACAGAGCTTCAAAAAATAAAGTAGAGTGTTGTGCGCTAGGGAAACATATCTACGCACAGAGCTTCACAATTTCAGTTTGGATCTTAGCACAAAGCTTCTTCTTCCTTAGTTCCCAGCAACCACAGTTTCAGGTCCCGACAACGGAACCATTTGTTGGCACAGGGGCAGACCCAAGGTTCAACTCTACAACAACGCACCAATAACACCCTAACTACTGACCCTTTCAGCAACACCTGCGAAGCATATGAAGTCTCACCCGAGGTAGAGGCAGGGGTGGTCGCAGGACTCAGGTGTCTGCAACCTTATTTGGGACACAGATTTGTAATTATGATACTTAATAGAGCATTCAACAGTAAACCTTCATCAATATCTAACCAATATATACTTCGCGGACAAAACAGAGCATCGCAACATTCACCCAAATCTAATATATATAACCACTTAGCATAAGAAATAGATTAAATCTCGTAGATTCAAGAACTAAGTAAGTTCACATAAGTTAGATCTAGCATCCAGATTCATCATAAGCATATAGCATGAAAAAATCTATCTAGATATATCAAATCACTTAGAAAATAGCACATCAAAACATTGCACAGAGAAAAATAACATAGTATTTATGTGGTTCACCCCCACCTTGGGGCTACATCCACCAACTCTCCTTCTTTATTAGATTCTCAATGAGTTACATGCAAAGAGCCAGAAAAACCCTACTTCGCTAAGGACAAGAGATCTGCGTAGCTTGCTAGATCCTCCTTCCCCGCTTTACAACACAAATCCCTTCATAGTTTGTTGCACTTAGCTCTGCAAGTCTCTCCCAGTATGCACAAATCATCTACAAGCCGTACTTACACTTAGCACAATATCACCTAGATGCACTTCTTCTCTATTAGCACTTAGCTCCTCTTCTCTCTACTACTATTCTTACATTACCTAGACATCTATATATACATTACAAAATAGGCCCATGGCCAACATCCCATACCCATTACATTATCCCAAATCCCAAAAAGGATCCAAAACAGGGTCAAGATCCCATAATCTCTCTTCGACTTGTGCTCCTTATTTGATAGGCTGTAGAAGTCCCAAAATTGGTCAATCTTGTCCAAGGATCTCCCAAAACTTGGTCAAGGGCCATCACTATGAAAATCTATATCATTATGAAACATGGATACAACATGGACATTGAATCACTAATGATGTGGGTGGTGACTCACTGCTAACTAGGTGTTGACTGGGCGCTTAGTGGATGTTGACTAGGCAATCAAAATTTTATTTAATTCATTACTTTTCTTAAGGGTTGAATCTCATAATATCCATAGTATCTTTATGTTCCACATGAAAATCATGTTAACATTTTCATTATATATACTAGACTCTCAGCACCACAAATGCATGTGGGATATGTATTAAAATAAAATGTGGTATTTAAATGGAGGAGGCAAATTTAAATGGAGGGCAAGGATTGACCCACAAAATTGATCAATGGTGGTTGAGTCTTCGACTTCACAAGCTGCAATATTAATCTCTCGACCTCTATTTGTAGAAAAATACACTTCATTGGAAAGGTAATTTTATGAGGAAGATAATGGAATAGGTTTCAAGAGGTTAAATAATCTATATATCTCTTCAAAATTAAAATAACAATTAGCTATGTTTTCATGGTTTGCTGATAAATTTTCTTGTTACCTCGACTTTACGAGCTTACATATTGAGCTCCAGAACTCCAAATTGCACTCAAGAGAACTTATTGGAAATCTCAAATGATGAATATTACATCTAGAATGGTTTCCATGACTAAAAGGTCAAATATATTTCCTAGAAAATTAAAACACAATCCACTTTAAAAAACGGAAGCTAGTTACAAATTTGAAAATAGAACTTTATTAAATTTTTTTTACTAAATACAAAATGGGTCCCACTTCAAGGTACAAATTTCAATGATAAAAATTCATCATTGAGGATTCAATGAGGAATTAGTTAAAGTTATTTTTTCAAGAAAAAATGTGTATGCAAAATTCAAGAAGAGAAAAAACCTAACTTCCTCAAGAAGTTAGAAGAGCATATTTTTAAAAGCAAGAGAAGACTCCATCAAAGGGTTAGTTGTGGGTAATAAAAATATTAGAATAGAAGGTTCCAGCCATCAAAATGCAACCAATATTTTGATTAACAAACACGTATCTCCATCTTATCCATTTTTCTTCTTCTTCTACATTATTTTCTCAGACCCTTATGCTTGTATTTCTAAACCGATCATAAGGTTGAGTCTTGAGTGTTTTTCTTGTATTATTTAATGAATTATTCTCTATAAGATCATGGAGTATTTACAACCATATATGTGATTGTGATATGTAATCCATGATTTTCTATTGGATTCATTGGAATTTATGCCTTGTGTTTGACAAGCTTTATTTTTGAAGATTTAGTCAATTGGTTTGTTGAGATGTTTTTGTATTGTTGAATATCTTTATGAAAATCCAAAGATAACTGCTTTGGGTCATATATTTAATGATTTATCAGATCTTGGGATTTATAAGTGTGATAGTTTTGGATTTTTCCTATCAAGTTATTTTTAGTATTGAATGCAAAACTCATTAAAATTTCTCTAAAATTATTAAAACGACTTCATCCTTTTTCATGTGAGAAGATATGGATGTATCCTCTGTTTTCATGTGATTTAGAGGATTGTATAAATGATGCCAAGCATACATATATTCTGATATTGAATATTCCATTCAATATTTTTATTGTTAAAAATTTATTTTTTGCACATACAGAGAAGATCTAGTTATCAAGAACGATTCCATGTACAAATCAAAGAAATAAATATCTGGGGTTTTATTTCTAGCATTCTTCCCAATCCAAGAGTATCAATATTATATTTCAACCAAAGAGGATTACCACCTCTATAAAAACATAAAGGGATTCATATCCTCTTCAGAATGTTGTTTGGATATTAACCAATCTAAACATCAACACCTCTTTACTGTTGTCCAATTCTCCTTCCCTAGTTTTGACATATGGCTGCTCAAAAATCCCACAACATATGCAATGTTCGGTCTTGTACATACCATTACATACATCAAACTTCCAACCACACTAGAATCTAGAAAATGGGACATGTCCTCTTCCTCTTCTTGTTTCTTAAGACACTGATCCACATAGAACTTTACACCCACAGGAATATGAACTCTAACTAGTTTACATTCTTGCATATTAAACCTCTACAATATTGTCTCAACATATTTCCTTTGATTTAACTAGATTTTCATGTTTTCTTGATTGATTTTAATTTCCATTCCCAAATTGAAATTCACAACACCAAGATCCTTCATATAAAATTTAGACGACAACTGAGTTTTCACATATTGGATAATCTCCTCGTGTTTTCCTATCAACAACATATTATTCACATACAAGGCCAAATAAATAAGATGTTCACCAACTATTTTAAAATACACACAATGATCGACTTTGCTCCTTGTGAATCCAACTCCCAACATATAAGTATAAACTGCGACATTATTGGTGATTTATTTAACCCATACAAGGCCTTTTTCAGCTTGCATACTAGCTCTTTCTTTCCCTTCACAACAAAACCTTCTTGTTGCTTCATGTAGATTTATTCTTCCAGATCCCCATGTAGGAATGTTGTTTTCACATCCATTTGTTCTACTTCAAAATAAAAAAGAAACAACAACAAAAAAAATAAATCTAATAGAATTTAACTTGGAAACAAGAGAAAATTTTCACCAAATTCAATTCCCTCTACATAGGAATAACCTTTTTCTACTAACCGAGCTTTGTATTTCTCCACTTTTCCTTCTACATTCAACTTCTTCTTAAACACCCATTTTCTACCAATGAGATTTCTTCCAATAAAAAAATCCACTAGATCCCAAGCCTCATTCTTGTCGAAGGCTTCCATTTCTTCCACCATGACCTTTTTACATAGTTTTCCATCCTCTAAATTCATTGCCTCCCTAATAGTTTTAAGATCATCATTAGTAATAAACAAAGAAAAAAATGAATGAAAATAAGGTGAAGTATACCTTTCTAGTTTCCTTCTTTCGCAAACCAATCTCCTCAATAATTGAGTATGGGGACATTCTTATTCTTATTCCTATTCTTCTATAGAGTCTCATTCATTATCCTTCAATTCAAACTCTATTTTATCTGGTTCTTCTTCCCTTGGTAGGGATTCCTATTTGACAACATCTTTGATTTCTCTAAATACCACATCTAGCTATACACTACCTTCTTAGTTTCTAGGTTCCAAATATTATAACCTTTTATATCATCTTTATACCTAATAATGATACACATTTTCATCCCTTTTATCTACCTTACACTTGTTTTCCTTTAGAATGTGAACATATGCATCACAACCAACTACCCTAAGATGTGTTGGAGAGGTTTTCCTACTATTCCATACCTCATGTGGAGTCTTGTCATCCAATACTAATGAGGGTTATTGATTGACCATGTAACATGAAATACCCACTCTCTCTACCTATAATTCATATCCTAACCTGACACCACTGAGCATGCAATTTTCTTTTTCCATTGATATCCTATTCATCCTTTCTACAAATCCATTTTGATGAGTTATGTATGGAGTAGTATTATTCCTTGATATACCACACTTCTTACATAATTCCTCGAATTCATTTTGGTAGAATTCTCCATCATTATCTGTGCTCAACACCTTAATTATTTTCTTTGTTTGATTCTCAACAAGAGCCTTAAACTCTTTAAACATGTTAAAGAATTAATATTTATTCTTGAGGAAATATATCCATGTATTCTTTGAGAAGTCATATATAAATGAGACATAGTACATATATTTTCCAAATGATGGAACCAACACAATTCCAAACACATCACTATGCACCAACTATAATATTCCCCCTTCCCTCATAACACCAGAGGATATTCTTACATGATTATGCTTCCCATATAAGAAATGTTCACAGAAATAAAAATCCAAAGAACAATTGGAAATACCTTCAACCATACCTTTACTATGTAGTACTTTAAGGCCCTTCTCTTCGATATGGCCTAGTCTTTGATGCCACAACATAGTCTTTTCTCTAGATATTGTAGGAGTTTTTCTTCTTTAGCTCCAATCTCGGGAAAAATGGAATTTTTATACCCATCAATAATAGTTCTTCCTAAAAGATTATATATATTTACAATATGAGTTACTCCCTTCAACAACACCATTTCCCCTTGAACCATCCTATAGGTTTCTTTCTCAAACATTATTTTTACCCCTGGATTGTCCATTTTTCTTACATAAATAAAATTTATGGCCAATCCTAGGATGTGCATAACACCAAGGAGTGTTCTAATCCTTCCATCCATGAGCTTCAACTTGAATTTTTCTCATCTTATGATTTTGGTTGTCGATTCATCTCCTTAAAAAACATCACCTCCATCATACATTTCATATTCGTAGAACCACTCCCTATGAGGAGTCATATAAAAGGATGCACCTGAGTTTACCAACCATGCCTCATGATCTACACGTGTGATTAAATAATATAATTACAGATCCCCTCCTTCTTCCTTGGATTTGTTTGCTTCTATAGAAGGAGCATCATGAAATCCCTTCCCTCTCTCAACACTTTTGTATCTACATTGTTTCTCGTAGTGCCCTTATTTTCCACATCTCCAACATACCTTTACAAATTTTCTAGGAGATTTAGGTATTTAAATATCCCACTTGAGGACTTTGATATATTTCTTTTCTGGGAGTGTACACTTGCAAATAAGGAATTTGTTCTCTGTCCTTCCATGTTCTTCCACCTCATCTCCTCCGACAACAAATATGAGACCACATCATCGAAGATTAAAGTAGTTTCATTACTACCTATGGAAACAACCATACTATCCCATGAGTTTGGTAAAGAGAACAATAAACTGATACACTTATCTTAAAAAAAAATATTAATATCAATAGATAATAGATGACTTACCACAATATTGAAGGTGTTGAGATGTTTTTCCATCGAGTCTCCATCTTTCATTCTCATGTTGTATATCTTATTCCACAAGAAAAAAAATTTTACCAAGGACTTTGAATGACAAAAATGCCCTAAATTATCCCATAATTCCTTGGCTATAGCTTCCACTAAGACATTTAGTAATATTGAATTTGAAAGACACAACCAGATTTTTCTCTTCGCCTTCCGATCCAAATTTTCTCAATGTTCTATTGGCATTCATGTAGGTGCAGTACCTAGATCCACAACAATACAATGATCTTTTTCCACCAATATAAATTCCATCTTGAGCTTCCAAAACTCAAAACTTTTCCCATTAAATTTCTTAATCTCTATTTTTGAACTGCTCGTAATTTCTTTTCACCCAAATAATTAATACCACATAGCTCCCACTGTAACATGGTTTATCAAAGACCCAAGCCAAAACCTTGACCACAAAGGAATCCCCCTAAAGCCAATAACTGTTATGATACCAAATTTATATTTTAACCTTATACAATTAATTACTAAAAATGGATTCTTAATAAAAATAGAAAAGATACAATGGTACACACACATTACACGAAGATTTTTACCATGGAAACCCAAACTAGGAAAACAAACAACTTGTTTAGAGTCACACCTCTAATTATTTATTCATATATATCATCTTAATTGTTTACAATGCAATATATATATCACCCCACAACATCCAAAACACCTAATCCATTGAACTGGATTATTCAACAACCCTCATTCCTTAACCAAAATTAGAAAACCATCGATGAAAACCATGTGTCGAAAAACCGCTAAAATGGATGCCAAAAAATGCCAATTTTTTTTTAGGGATCCACCCCCCCTATGATCCCTCAAATAGGGGGGATCCACCCCTCTATGACCCCCAGGGAAAGTGGGGCTTCTCCCCCTGCAACCCCCTGCATGGCTGATGCAACACATACACTAGGTATGGGTGTGCAAAGAATATAACACATACCCAACATAGATCACCCCCCCTAAACCCGATTTTCTCTAGGATGAGACTAAGCCTACCTGCAAAGAGTACAATAAATGTCCAAAAAGAAAGGCATGAAAAGTGAGGGAGGGGGTGTTATAACGCCAATTTACACCACTTAAGCATTGATGATTTTGTTGGCCTTGTTCCTATCCTACTTGCAGACACCTTTTCCTTGTACCTCCTTTGGATTATCTAAATAACACCTTTTTGGAACTTGTATGCACCTTAGTGGTTATACAACACATGGATATGCAAGTTTCTCAAAGGAAAGTGATCATGTACATGTCATTAAATGATCAATTTGTTTTCCCATAATTGAGAGTTGATTCATGGGTTTGGTTAGTTTCCTAACTCCTTTTTCCCCTAGTCAACCATATCTAACTAACTAGAGATTATTTAAATAGAGAATGAATCCGATATAAAGGTAATGAATGAATGCATGACAAATAAAACAAATTCTAGTTGAATCCCACCATGTCTGAAAGCCCCTGAATTTCCCTTGCTATTCTGGTCCTCAGACCTGGAAACCCTTGTTTCCATCCATTCTTGTACACTCTCCTATATTATCAAGAGATATAATTAGTTCTCTTTGGATATGTTGGTGTATCAGAGTTAGAGGTCTACCATATTTGTAGTAGCTTGGGTGGAGGGACCTATGTTCCTTTCGAGGAGCAGTGTCACGACACATCAAGTAACAACTTCACCTCGGACTATTGTTTTTAATATAAAATTGTTCATTCCTTCAATTTTATGGTGTTCTTAATCTGTAATTCATTGTTGTCAAATAATTATTTGTTTAGAAAACTAATTGTGTTGACTAAGCTTGGTTGTCATTGATGTCAACCCTTGAAGAAAGAACAATAGCACAAAGGTTTGGGTAATGGACCCAAGTTTGTTTGATGTAAAGATGACTCATTATTATATTTTCATGGTTGATAAGAAGTACACATGGATGAACTCCAAAGTGGTCCCCTTATGGTGAAGGCCCTCACGGGAAGATGCTTTGTGGATTGAGTTATCCTATAAGTATGATTATATAACCCATGCTTAATTGTGGAATAAAGATGAATGTCAGTGAATTTTTTCAGTGAAACTATCCTAAATGGATAGTGCTTGTCATGCCATTTCTGGTGGTATGTGGAATGTCACATAACTCCTCACGGTTAGAGAGTTATGGCCATATGAAGTTGGAGAACCCTCATGAGTCATATAGAATCCCCTAGAAGCCAAAGTATTTGAAAAATAAATTATTTTAAATGGAGAACTCCCTAAAATAAGGAAAGTGTAATGCTACATGAAAGTATAAATAAGAGGCAAGGTTCTCTCATTAAATCACACTTGAACACATTGAATATATTTTTTTGTGTGAGGCTTATTGCAAGTACTCATTGATACATCTGAAGTTGCGAAATTCTGAGGTAGTACAAAGGGTTGACGACAAAATTCTTGGAATTACAGCGAATACTAAAAAACCCTAGTTTATGAGGCTTACACGGGTTGACATTGTATTAGGGAGTGTACAATACTCGGATTGATAGTGTATTAGGGTGTGTACGTACATGGGATGATAGTGTATTAGGGTGCGTACATGCTGGTAAATCCATGGAAACTTGAAGAGATGAAGATGCAGAGGTTCTAGATTCTGAGATCAATCTCCTAGGAAGGTCTACAGCTCTTATATACATCATATCTATTCATTGGTTCAAAAGGTATGTCGTATTTCTATGAATAATTGGATTTTGATGCATGCATGAGAAATGGTTATGGGGATTTGAGATTTCTCCCTAGAGAGATTAGTGGTTGCATGGGATCTTCTGTATAATTCAGATCTACAGAAATACAATGTTGGTATATTTATCATTGATACTTCTTGTTGAGGCACATCTTGTATTTATTGGCATATGACTAAGGGTTTTTGTGGTATATAGTTGAGAGCTTGTATTGGTTGATGATTTGAGAGGTTGAATATCATAAAGGGTTTGAATTCTAGATCATGTGAGGATTATTATACTTATTCATGATTACACACACTTACAACACATGACTAAAGAGATATATGTATGAAGATACATGCACAGGGTACAAATAAAGTCTGGATGCAGTGAGAGGTTATAGATCTATGTGAAAGAAGTTGCACAGGGTGAGAAGTTTTCAAGAGAAATGAAACCCTAGTTTTTAGAAGGCATACGTAGGCTGCATAATAGTTTGGTTGCATACATATGTGGGCTACATAACAGATAGGGTGTGTACATACGCATGTTGCAGCACTACAGGTCGCATACCTATTGTATTTTTGTTGATACATGTTCAATTCTGATACATATTGATTACAGGGAAGTTGTACAAGTTGAATGTAGGTCAGTGGTATAGATTGATACTGTTGTACAGTGGTATATCTCACAGTGATAGTGTGAAAATGGTTCCATCATTTTACTTCTACTTGAGGGTGGTTGGACGGGACAAGGAAAAGTGGTTGTAGCCAGAGAACATAGGGGGTTGTAGCCAAAGAACATAGGGGGAGTTAGAGATTACCTCAGGTTGTAGCCTAAGAAACTAGGGGGTTGGAGCCTCCTTCCAGTTGTAGCTGGAAGACAAAGGAATTTGGTGCTTCCAATGAATGTAATTCTTCAATACATATAAGAAAAAGAATTCAATGGTTTTCTTCTGCTTTGGATTTCCACGTAAAAACATTGGTGTATTGTGTATATGTGTGATTTCTCATTTGTTCATTGTTTATTTACTCTGTAACTATTGGATGATAATTCTACATTGATATAAAACTTGGATTTTTGGAGAAAAAGGATTATATTTCTCTATTACTAATTCACACCCCCCCCTGTCCAAGTAATCCAACAATTGGTATCGGAGCAGGTTCCTTTAGAAATCAGTTTAACCACTGAAAGGTATATCATGGTGAGAAACAACATGTATAAAAATGGAATACCATAGTTTGATGGAAAAAAGTATGCATTTTGGAGAATAAGGATGAAAACATATATACAGGAATAGGGATTTGGAATTTCGCAATCAATTATAGATGGATACACAACACCAATAGTTCGACCGACAAATGACAAAGCAATAAACTCGGTCAAAATAATTCCAAAGACACAAATGCACTTTTGAATGGTCTTGGAGAATCAATATTCACCAAAGTTGCACATTGTAAATCCACTAAATATATTTGGGAAAAAATTCAAAACATTTATGAAGGAGATTCAAAAGTCAAAGAAACAAATCTTCAGACTTATAGAGGTCATTTCGAACAACTAAATATGAAGGAAGATGAGAATATTGCATCTTAATTCTTGTGAGTTGATGAAATAGTAAATGCAATCATGGGATTGGGAGAAGAAATCAAAGACTCGATAATTGTTCAAAATGTAATAATATCTCTTCCTATGAGATTTGAACCTAAGATATCAATACTAGAAGAAAGAGAACATTTAAACTCAATAAGCATGGACTAAGTACATGGAATCTTCACAACATATGAAATGAGAACTGAATAGGAAAATCCAGATGTAAAAGAAGCAGCCTTCAAAGCATCCAAAAGATCAAAGAAAAAGGGAAAGAAACAACAAAAAGAGCATAGCAACAATAGTGACGTCTCGAAAGATGATGAAGAAGTGTCCAACTTTGTCAGAAGACTAAACAAGGGAATAGACAGTAGGTATAGAGGTAATCTTCCTTTAATTTGTTTTAATTGTGATGGTATTGGTCATCTTGCTAACAAATGTCCTCATAAGAAAAAGAGAAATGATGAAGATGACTCAAAAATAAAACAAACATATAAAGGCAAAATAACCACAAACAAGGTTTTCAAGATAAGCTTATGCACCAAAGAAGACATTTCATCATCAGATGAAGATGAAGTCGGTGATAGTGAGACAGAAAGAGTTCTATTCATGGCAGTTGAAGACTATGATAAATAAGACTCTGAAGTAGAATATGAAGAAGTTGAAGAAGAAACTGAAGAGGCATAAGTTGACTACCGAGAGGAATTGATGAGTTCCATAGAAGTTATCAGAAGAGAAAATAGGAAAAACAAGAAGCTACAAGTGGAACTAAACAAGAAATAAGACACTCAGGAATTAGAACAAACGATTACAAATTTGAA
>JASDQU010374493.1:39603-53563 GCA_032191745.1 Picea mariana | reverse complement strand
TCACCAGTTTATGCATTCAAACCAATCTGATTTAAGAAAACATTCATATTTCATTTTCTTTCTGAGCTCTTCTCTGCTCTATAATCATTTTTGGGCACTAGCTCCTTTCTCTCAGTCCCCAATCCATGTGATCATGGGCCATGACCAAGCGCTAGATCACTAGATGCTTACTCAAGCCTTCAACTTCAAAATATTTCAAAGCACCACACAACAATATCTCAGATTCCAGATTACCAAACTCATGACGTAGGGAAGATCAACCATCCACATCAACTCAGCATCCAATGGTTGTCACTTACTATGGAACCTTAGGTGTCTGATTTTTGGAACTTCAAAGCTTCAGGACTTTGGAGGATTTCACATCCACGCATCCGAACTGTTAATCTTTGAACACTCCCAATCACCTTTGGTGACGTCATTATGTCACATCACTTAACATTTTCCAATTGCGGGGGCATGCAATAGTGGTTTGGAGTAACCCACCTTTCATCCTGCAATTCTTTTAATGCTAACACGTAACCCCATGGTGAAACCATGGTTTGAATTGCGGGACCGCCTTGGAGAATTAACTCCCGTGCAACCTATGTCCTCGCAATGCCTCCTGGTCATCAATCTTGATGTATCGAGATCAACGCCAGTGTGGGTCCTCCGAACCTTAAATTCATTATGTAATCTTGGCCCCACTAACCATGGTCATACGGAGAGCCACGTGGTGGATTACTAGCAGCTGACTCCTAGCCCAATCATATGGGTGTCATATGTCATGTTCCATATGGAATTTCAAACTTCTATGGGTTCAAAACCCACTAACACGTGGCACACATTCCATTTTTCCACGTCCATCCAAGTGACATCATCATAACTCACTACTTCGGCTCTTCCGAAGCTTTCGCCCTTCACTACTGTGTTTGACCTTTTAACATTGTCTTGATCCAACGGTCAAGCTCTCCTCTCCATATCTACAGTGTATATCCACTTCGGAGCTTCGGGCTTCAGCCCTTCTATTGTTTTTGACATCAGACTTCACTGAAGTCGTGAAGTCTGAAAGGGTTCTAGTTTAACTCCTCTGCACCTTCCCCAAATCTAACGACCGTAAGGGATTTCCCTTCCTTCCGAATAGATCCTACGGCGCAGAACATACTCTATTACTCTATGGATTTCCAAAGGAATTCATGGCCAACTTCCTCGCAACACTACCAGATCTGACGATCATGAAGGATTCTCCTTCTCCCGAATAGATCCTAAGGTCCACATTACTCTATGTCCCAACACCAGTTCTGTCATGGTTTTACGACACCACTACTCCTCCTGAGATTCATAACATGGCCAAGGTAACTTCTTGGCACTTAGAAAGGTTGAGGTTCGAAATTGGTCCTCCAGACACAATTTCCTCATGAAACCTTGGGTCCAATGACCACTTACCCAACGCATCTAGGCTCCACATTGAAGCCATGGGTCAAAACTTGAGTTTTGTCAGTTTCAACAATAACTCCTTCCGAAACTCTTGCTTCAACTTCCACTAACATGGCCCATCCAAGCTCAGTGTTGTAACCATGCTCTCATACCAATTTGTAACATCCCCAACCATCAACGGGCCTTGGAAATGCCACTACTCAGCTCTAACTTAGATATGATACCAAATTGTAGCACCCCCAACCCTCCACAAAGATTGGGCAATGCCACTACTGCAGAATATTCACATATAAATATAATATGCATTAAATCAAATTAACACATTTTAACATAGACTTATTGTTACCATTCGATTTAAATAGAATTAACAACAATTCATACATGTAATGGAACACATGATAACATTCCAGCATTATGCATAACATAAAATTAAGCAGATATATTATACTTATCTTTCAACTGGAATAAAAACACCAACTGCGTGTAGACCTTTCACAAACCTCCTAGCCATAGATCGTGCTACTCATCACTGTCAGCAGTAGGTCACCCCCGAGATGGGACTAAGCTCCACCGGGCAAGGGAATCCTACACTAGGCAAGGTCAAGAGGAAGACACATAGTTTATGAGGATGGATTCTCTCCCAGAACCCACTTATGCCCACTGCTCATAGACTCTCATTCTCCACATGACTGTCCCACCCTAGGAGTATACACCTTCACTGTCACACCGGACAGTCCTTCGGCTGCTAAACCTCCCTTGCCTTGGGCTTCAACAACAGGTCGGACTGGAATTCTATGAGATCTGTGGTAGCTATAATACCCCTTCTAGGCATTCTCACTTCCTCCACGCACTCTCTCACCTGGAGAGAGTCACTCACACGCCTGACAACCTGCTTCTTCAATCACAACCACCTCTCTCACCTGGAGAGAGTGTTGCACACAGGCTTGACAACCTGCTTCTTCAACTCCATTCCATCACAAGGAGGACAACTACAAGGCTGAGCAAGGAACAGATGGCAGCAAGTCACGCTCAGTCCAGGAATTGTGTGGCCACAACAACTAATCAGAATCTGGACCAGGGCTTAAAATTTAGATAAAAAATGAAATTGTTCAGAATCGATTCAAAACAGACAGGTGCATAGGCCTCATCCTCATGAACCCAATGCACTTCGAACGGGTTCAAATAGATATCAGATGAGAGATATATCACGTTCTGTTTGATTTGCCAAACAGGCAAAAATTTGCTGACTGTATAGTCCGTACAACTGACATGTCAATGCTAAGTTGGCATATGCTGATGTGTCAAGTGTTGATTTTGTAGACATGTGGGTGAATGAGGTTAGGACATGTGGCATCTGGTTGGCAAATGGGGTGGTGCCACATGGCCTAGACATGGGGTGCCACGTGGCACCTTGTGGTATGTTAAAATTATAGTGGAGTCTGTGGGATTCGAACCCCAGACCTCCACACATATGGAAAACGTTTTGGCAAGGGCCGCCCAACCGAAGCGCCACAAGTTGTTACTTAACAACTATACGTTTGAGTTTCTATTTAAATTTGCATGTTATGTAGTTTGGGGCGCGGTCCGGGCTGGGGCTTAGCCCCAGGCCCCAGTTTATTACACCTACCATATGACCACCCACGGAGTGCGTGGACCTTTTCCAACTGTCAGTTCTTTATGTTCCTGACACTTGTCGCACCCTCATCCAATCTTGCTACGAGGGCCTATTTTTGCGTTGGGACATGGCCATATGGCCCCCATGCGCCCAACACCTCCGACCTTTGAGGCCCTAAGTCCTCTAACGGTGCGACAGTTTAGCACCAATCATGGGAATGACGCATGTGCTAATTTTAGGCATGGGAAACACCCGGAAGCCAGGTTACTCACATAGGAGGTGCGAATTGGCGAACCAGAGACAACAAGCTTGAAGGAGGAAAATGGCAGGAGGCCTATCTTCTTCATTTTTTGGCCAAATGAGGTGTCAAAAAAGCCCAACTAGGGGTTTTTGCATGTTCTAAATCCATTGGCACATTTTTCAAAGGAATTTGAAGACTTCTATTATAGTTTTGCTACTTTGATTTTTCAAAGAGCTCTAGGGAGCTTAGGGCCCCCATTGAAGGAGGCCATGCTAAGATGAGCCCAAGTCCATTTTCAGTGACTGAATAATCATTATTGACTAATTGTTATGATATGAACTCATTGGGATAGGTTTCAGAGGCATTTGATGAATTTTATAGATGTTTTTTCCACAAGGAAGCTTAGGGAAGCTCAAGGCCACCAGTAGAAGAGGTCATGCCCAGATGAGCCAAGGTCTGGTTTTAGAGATCTAATAGTCATTTTTGGGGTTTTTATGTATTTGGAACCCAATGGTACAGTCAGTAAATCCATTGGAGTTGAGAATCATCTTGTAAAATAATATTTGACAAACTAATCTCAGAGATCCTAGTCCATTGATGGAGGCTCAAGGAGATGTAGCCCAGTTGGGGGTGAGCTCCTTTGTCATGTTCTTATTGTTGTGAGTTGTTGGTTATTGGTGTTGCACTTTATGTTGCTTTTATATTCTTTAAACAACATATTTAACCATTAAAAATTCCTCACACACAAACACCTAAAAAAAACATAAACTTGACACATAAATCCTCTTACACAACTAAGACATTGAGCAAGGTCCAGAAGTTTATTTTAATGGAGTAGAGGATGCTTGCATAGAAAAACAAGTCAGCCCCCTATTTGCAGATCAGGTGGTATTAGAGCATACTTTTTCTCATGTGATAGCCATTGATAGCTAGAGATTTAGTTGTCTGTATTATTGTGCAAGTTTTGTGTTGAAGTTTGATATCTTGCAAGGATGGAGGAAGCTTCAAACCATGAAAGTTATCATACATCTTCATTAGCCAAGTTATTTAACAAAGAGATGTTGAAGTAATTTGTAACCATGAGAGATATGGTGCAAGAGATGTGGGAACATAGGAAGGAGAACATTGTCCTTCAAGAGCAGTTGATGACCATGAAGGAGGAGAAGCACCAGCTTCTTGAAAAGTTGCATGAGATGGAGACTCAAATCCATGAGGCAAAGGAAGCCCTTACCAAGTACATGCATGAACATGAGGTATGTAATGCTATTTTTTCTTCAAATTCCTCTCAATATGAATGCTTTGGTTTTTTTGAAAATCACACAAGAGGAATAGAGTTCAAGTTATTGTTAAAAATGGGCTATGAAGGTAGAGGGTTAGGCAAGCATGCACAAAGAATTGTTGAGCCTATTGTTGTTAAGGAGAGGCCCAAGTATTGGGGTCTTGGATATGAACAAAAATATGGAGCATATTCCAAAGTTTAGGAGACAAGGGAAACAGTTCCAAGAACAACTTTTGTTGCAAGTTCAATCCCTCAAGCATGAAAAGTGTGTGTTCAAGATGAATGCAAATGTGTGAAACAAGAGAGTTGTAACAACCATGAGGACAAGAACATATTTTTTGGTATTCAAAAGAGAGCTAGTAACTCTTCGAATTCATCTCCTCAAGAAGGCAATAAAGGTGAATGTTCAAGGTATATTTCTTCCTGTAATTCAGTTGCTTTTGATTATGTTACACATGGTAAATTTTCATGTAAAAATGGAAGAAAAAGTCCATGTACATATTGTGGTTTAGATAACCATCATGTTTCAAGATGTTGGAAAATATTGACCAAATTCAGGAAACTTTCCAAGCAAAGGCAACTTGAAAAGAAGATGCAAAAGATTTGCACTCACTGCTAGAAGAGGGGTAATCTCATTGACCAATGTTGGACATTTCATCCAACCACTCATCCACAACACATGAAGCAGATAGATAAAGAGACTGACAAGAATGGAAGAGGAGATTCCAACATCGATGTGAGTCAAGATGAGTCACAAGAAGAGGATTTTCAACAGAAAAAGTCACCATTGAATTGGCTTGGTAAGGAATGGTTAGATTTCTTGAACAAGTAAGGCTTTCATTTCTTTGTTTGTAGATGCACATTTCAGCCTTATGTGTGCATTTCTATTGAAAGTATGACAAGTTGTAGCAGATTATCATAACTTGTATGATGCAAGTTTGCATGTGAATGCGATTCTATTGAAGGCATTCTTGTTGTTGCACAACTTCGCCAAGAGAATGTAAAAGATGTGGATGATACTGAATTATTGCAGCCATATATATTTTCATTTCAGCTCTTATGTATCCACATGTTTTTGGGTTTATGTACTTATGTTTGTACTTGAAGGAGGGTTGAAGAGATATGCACATGCATATGATTTTGTATGTGTGTAAACAGTGAACTTTGAGATAGTTTCATTATGAGTGACTCATGAATGTAGCATGGTCGTGTATCATGAATGTCGACTTTTTGAATGTCGATATGTTTCAAATGAGTCTCGACTTGTGTCAATGTTGTCTTGACGACTATGTTGTGTTGATCATGTCTTTCGACTTATGTTTAGTCGATCGTGTTTGTTGGCTTGTAAGTCAATATTGAGTACACCAAGATGCAGGAAAATGCCATGTAATTTGATGAAGTACAAGATGCGACCATTTTCTTGAAGAGAAAAAAGACTTTGTTGGCATCATTTTCAGTCTTGTATAAAGTTTGTTTTCAAGATTGATGGTTTTCTTGGTTTGTGACAAGATGTCACAGGAAAGTCTTTTGCAGCCATTGTAGAGAGGATAGTGTTGACGCCAAAGAGTTCATGAGAGGTACTTGATTCTCAGTGGGAAGGCTGACAACTTTCCAAGCACAAAGAGAACAGTGGGTCAGAAGCAGCCAGAGAACAGTGGTTGAGGGACATAGCCAGTTGCAGTGCAAGGCATGTCAAGGTACCCAGGTGATTGCCAAAAAGACTTCTTCAAGTAAAATCAGTTCATATAACTTGGAAGCAGAAGAGTATTGAAGCTCAGGCAGATAATCATCAACTTTTGTGGGTCCAAAATCCTTTCAGTGGGAAGGTGTGATCAAAATTTGGACCAAGGATCAAAATTTAGCCCAAAAATGAAAGTGTTCATAATTGCTTCAAAATGGAAATGTGCGTAGACGTCGTCCTAACAAGCCCAATGCACTTCGAATAGGTTCAAATGGACATTGCATGAGTGCAATATCATGTTTTGTTCGATTTTCCAAATAGGCAAAAATTTGCTGACTGTACAGTCCGTACATCTGACGTGGCAGGGCTGATGTGTCAATGCTAAGTTGGCATATGCTGATGTGGCAAGTGTTTATTTTCCAAACATGTGAGTGAATGAGGTTAGGACATGTGGCATCTGGTTGGAAAATGGGGTGGTGCCACGTGGCCCACACATGGGTTGCCACGTGGCACCTTGTGGTATGTTAAAATTATAGTGGAGTCTATGGGATTCAAACCCCAAACCTCCACACATATGGAAAACATTTTGGCAAGGGCCACCCAAATAGAGCGCCATGATTTGTTACTTAACAACTATACGTTTGAGTTTATATTTAAATTTGCATGTTGTGTAGTTTGGGGCGTGGTCTGGGATGGGGCTTAGCCCCAGCCTTCGGTTTATTACAACTACCATACGACCACCCACAAAGTGCGTGGAACTTTGTTAACGGTCAGTTCTTTATGCGCCCAAAACTTGTCACGGCCTCATCCAATCTTGCTATGAGGGCCTATTTTCGCGCCGGGACGTGGCCATATGGCCCACATGCACCCAACACCTCTGCCCTTTGAGGCACTAAGTCCGCTAACGGTTCCACAGTTTAGCACCAATCATAGGAATGATGCATGTGCTGATTTTAGGCATGAAAAACGCCCAGAAGCTAGGCTACTCACACAGAAGGTGTGAATTGGCGAACCAGAGACAACAAGCTTGAAGGAGGAAAATGGTAGAAGGCCTATCTTCTTCATTTTTTGGCCAAATGAGGTGCTGAAAAAGACCAGCTAGGGGTTTTTGGATGTTCTGAATCCATTGGCACAATTTTCAAAGGAATTTGGAGACTTCTACTGTAGTTTTTTCTACTTTGAAGTTTCAGAGAGCTCTAGGGAGCTTGGGGCCCCCATTGAAGGAGGCCATGCTCAGATGAGCCCAAGTTCATTTTCAGTGACTGAATAGACATTATTGACTAATTGTTATGCTATGAAATCATTGGGACAGGTTTTAGAGGCATTTGAGGAATTTCACAGGGTTTTTTTCCACAAGGAAGCTCAGGGAAGCTCAAGGCCACCAGTAGAAGAGGTCATGCCCAAATGAGCCAAGATCTGTTTTCAGAGATCTAATAGTCATTTTTGGGGTTTTTATGTATTCTAAACCCAATGGTATAGTCAGTAAATCTATTGGAGTTGAGAAGAATATTGTAAAATAATCTTTGACAAACTAATCCCAAAGAGCCTAGTCCATTGATGGAGGCTCAAGGAGATGTAGCCCAGTTGGGGGTGAACTCCTTTATCATGTTGTTATTTTTGTGATTTGTTGGTTATTGTTGTTGCAATTTATGTTTCTGTTGTATTCTTTAAACAACATATTTAACCATTAAAAATTCCTCACACATAAACACCTAAAAGAAACATAAACTTGACACATAAATCTTGTTGCACAACTAAGACATTGAGCAAGGTCCTGAAGTTTATTTTAATGGAGTAGAGGGTGCTTGCATAGAAAAACAAGTCAGCCCCCTATTTTAAGATCAATAACCCACAGTCATGACACACATGACAAAGATAATACACAGGATACTTGGGCTTCATAGAAGACGTAGCTCAGTCCACAGGTTCTCACTGGGTTCAGGATATGTGACTATGCAGAGGTCGAATAGGTTAGATGACGGATCAGTCCACAGTTTTTCCCACTTGTTTCAATGTATGTGACTAGAGAACAAAACAAAGAGGTCGAGTGCAGAGGAAAAATGGGTTAAGACATGTATCCCAAAGAACTCAGGCAGAGGATGGAAGAATGACCTGCAAACTACCAGCACCATTTGACTCATTGGTTACTAGTTCCAGAGATCCATGATGGATGCCCCCTTGGTGCATGATTAGATAGCGGTTTGATAATGGAGGATGAACCCCCAACACAACTTAACTCATCATCTTTAACTGCATGTGCTTAGGTCGAAACTTGTCTTCCTGGAGATGCATGCATCACATTTGCATTCGTTCCCCTTTCCCAGGAACTTAGGACATCACTCATAAATTTTCCACCTTATCCTTAAGGAAATAATAAGAAATTATTATCCCCTTTAGAGGTAATCCCCCTAGCTTATCCCCTAGGTCACACACTTACCCTCCTCCCTTACCCAACCTTGTGGAAGCTTAGTCCCCCATCACTCTTTTTTGTTGTTGTTGTTCTACATGCAACACTGTTTATATTTAATTAATGATCTACATAATTACATATAAAAAATCAGGCTCCTGGCCTTTAACACCTAGGCTCTCCAGCCTAATCACCAAATAAGCCTCCTAGATTATTATAACTTGGCTCACCAGCCTACAAAACATGTTTACAATACATAATATAACTGGGTTCATTCTTGGGGATATTACACCTGGTCGTTAGAATGACGCTCCAGAATGGTTAGAAAACGCATTTAGTGGCTTATGGACCTCTTTTGGGCATTGAGACCATGCTATAACAGATAGATTTACATTGATGGAAGCATTTCCTGGTCATTAGAAGATCCGTCACGATACCTCATTTATTTAAATCGTCGGTCGTTGCGCTGGGAACACTTTTTGCTACCCATTATTGACTAAGCTAAAGCATATAATTTTCCAAGTGTTGAGTTGTGCTACCTATCACTATTTTGAACTAGACCTTGACTGTCAGTTTGTCTACTCCGCCTGTCTATTTGTCTATCCCGCCTGTTTGTTAAAATCTAGCATGTTGGGCGAGCCTAGTGAATTGGAGAAGTCTGCCAAGGAAGTCCTTCAGAATATAATGGCTGACAAATCGATATATGAAGGTATCTAGGTGTTGTTGACTAGGGGAATGCAAGCTTCCCCTTCGACTGGACTTCATTCTAGCCATGTCAATGCCGTAACTGAGTAGCAAAGTAAGAACCGTGGTGATCTGGCTAATGCGAAGCAGATCCCATCGATCCTACCTGAATATATTTCACCTTTGGCTGGCATTGTTAATTGCGATAGTATCCCTCAAGACATCGAGTACTCCATTTTCACTACTTACATTTCAAAATGAATTCACATAGTCGAGAGTGAGTTAGGATAGATCCCGTTTTTGAAGAACAACTACTTCAACTTAGGAGACTGAAAGAACTACGCCATGTTACCTCCCCACTACTACTTAACGAAGACAACCAGGAAGAAACCTCACCTCGTCTCACAACCATGGATTAATGGGTTTGCGTAGTCCACCGTGTTGAATGTGATGAATATCCCTCACTTTGGCTGCCACCAGGAGGTTAACGCTTTCGTTAAAATCCTCCTATTGTGATATCATGGCGGATATTTGTGGCTCAACAAAAGGATTACTATGGATTCGATGTTGATCCACTAGATCACAAGTTTAAGTGTGAAGGGTCCTAAACCTCAACAGTTTTATCCAGGGAAGGCCTCAAACTATTCCCTGGCGCAGCGCATGATATAAGATTACAGAGAGGTAGAAAAAGGAAAGTGAGGTTACAAGGTAGCCTCTATATAGGATGGTGTTTTGCGCCTTTCTTTCCAAATCCTAGATGGTAAGCTCATGAGGAAGAACCGCCCCACATAGGTCACAAGGTTCATGGTGGACCTCGTAGGAAAGTGTGGGGAGGGCATGCAGATGAATTAGGCGAACTACCTCGTCAACGAGCTAGAGAAGGATTTTCATGACGCCCGGGACTTGGGATATGAATTCCATTATAGTTTGTTGATCATTTTGATCACATTTGTCGCTTGGAAAATGCCTAAAGGAGCCACTTTTCCATAGATCGAACCTTTGGAGTCATTGGCCAGTCGGTTTTCCACCCTGTGGTACACCAACGACATGATGAAGCAGTGGAATTCCAATATCATGTTGCATGGATATTACCATCAATTGAAGGTCACCATAGAATCATTCCCACACATGACATCATGCACCTTGCATGAGGAGCAAACCATAGAAAAGTTCTACGTTGATCCCCACTTCATCTATATCACCATGTGAAGAGATGAGAACCAGGAAGAATTGTAGTCATACTACAAGCTGATGGATGAAGATATGGAGAAGATTACAAAGGAATGGACAGAGGAATTTATTCTACCTATTGCCGATGTAGAATTATCCGACACCAACATGATAGGAAGCCCAATAATTACCCGAGTTGAACATGTTGGACAGTCCAGTGGGACGAAGAAGCAGAAAAAGCACGTCGAAGTCCAGGACATAGAGAGTGATGAAGAGGACAAATCTTCAGGAGATAACAGATCTGACTCACCAAGAGGAGGAGAAGATGAAGCAGAAGGATAGGGAGGAGGATATGAAAGAGAAGAAGAGAAAGAATGAGGCAAAGCTACACCACCAGAAGATCCCCCTACTGTGACATTAACACCACAAAAGAGGAAGGTTTATTCGATGAAACCTTCAAGAAGGAAGAAGACATGCTCCAATAAGCCATAGTTGGAGGCCACTCTCATAGAGAATGACATCAGTCTAGTCCACAGAGCTATGGAGGAAGATTCTGAAGACATCTTGCAGAGATATGGAGAGAAGCATGATGAGTTATATGGAAGGATTGAGAGAGAATTGAAGGAAGTGCAACAAGTTGTCCTCTTGGTCCGCACAGTAACTAATATTCCATATGTACCTTCCTCATCACATACTGCAGAATTGGGGGATGAAACAAACCAATTGAGAAGGATTGTGGATGCAACAGAAGCCCGGTTCCATAGAGTGTAGGAACAGAAGGAGAAGGATAAAAAATCCTTGAAAAAGGAGAAAGATGAAGTCTTAATACAATTATGAGCAGTGTAGGACAGTCTAGTTTCCCATGAAAGTGAGAAAGAAGAGATTCAGGTGAAGCTTCAGAAGGAAAAATTCCAACTACAGAGGGAAAAGTACCAGTTTCTCATAGAACAGGTCGTGGCCAAGGAAGTGGTGAGTAAAGAATGTCACTTTGTGTCATTCTTGGCAGACAAGGAGAAAGAGTCGGTCGAATCTCAAGTAGTAAAGCTCGCAGAGACCCTCCAGTAGCTTCAATCTAGGATAATAGAATTGGAGGCCCAAACAGTACAGAGCACCCCGCAGGAGGTGCGTGACTAGAGGGAGGAGACCACCAAAAATGAAGTAGCAAGAATAAGAGCCCTCGCCTTGGAATGTAAACAGTTAAGTGATAAAAGAACCCAGACATGCGAACGCCTCATTGAGGATCTATAGCTAAGGAAGCTAGAAGCGTAGTTACAGGAGGCACAACAACAATCATTTTCGTTGTAGGTGCAGATGAAGTTTCTCACCATAGTGGAAAGAATGAAGATATCCCAGGATCAGCGCGCAAAACAACAATAGATCACTGCCCTCCAGGGTAAGGTAATGGAAGTAACGCAGAAGCTATAACCTATGCAGGATGAAGCCTGCAAGGTGTTCGAGGAGATTGATGGACAGGGTTCACAACTAGATCAAGTAGTTGTAGTAGTAGAATAGTGCATGGAAGGGCCTGTTACAGAGAAGGAAGTCGAGGAGCTCACTGAGCAGAAGGCTCAGGCGAGGTAGCAAGTCAAGGAATCTCGAGTTAATCTCAAGGATTTTAAAGAAACATTTTTCGCACCTGAGTGACTCAGGAGGAGTCACAGGTGAGTGTTGGGGGCCTGTTGGCCCTCGACCAAGTTTTGGGGAACATTTGGTCTGTTTTGGACCACTTTTGGACTTTGACATGTTGGTCGAATAAGGAGCACCTAGGCGGATCTAAGATTGTGGATCTCACCATTTTTTAGGGTTATGTGGACCCAGTAAAGGGTCCTCTAGGGTTTTGTAACAGGTTTATGGGATGTTGGTCCATGGGGTTTTCCCATGGTTAGGCCTTATTGTAAGGGTTTGTAAGATATAAATAAAGAAGAATGTATTTTAAAATTATCTAGTGAAGTGAATGTAGTTCTGTGTGAATAGAGTTTCTTTGTGCAAAGGCATGTATATGTTTGACTGTGATTTTTTAGAAGGTGCAAATGTTGTGATCTGGCTATGTGCATTTGACCTAGTTTGGAAGTAGGATCTGGTGCTCAGTGCGTAGATCTCCTATTTGGTGCAAACCTTGACTGTGTGACTTATTGCACATGAGTGAATGAATGTAATATTTGGCAAATAATAAAGAGGCAGAGTGGTTTGTGGACGTAGCCCCACCCTGGGGTGAACCACGTATATTTGGAGTCTTATGGTTTTCTTTGTGCAATTTTATCTATTTTATTGTTTTCTTAGTGCTTAGATTAGGATCTGTAATGAATATGTATTTCTTGCTTAAATGCTTTGCTAGATCTGATTCACAGTGCTAAGTGCTAAGTGTTTAAGGTGCATAATATTTTGTTGTTACTGTGCTAGATCTATCTTAGATTATATTATGTGATGTTAATAAGGTTAATAAACTAACGCATGTCACTTCCTAAGAGTTAACATAATATTCTACAAATATTTACTATCACGTATCTGTGTCCCAACTTGGTTCAAGGATGATTTTAAGGATGGAAATTTATTTTAAAATGTAGAAACCTTGGCAAATCTTACTAATCCTTCATATGCCAATGATAAATGTTTGGCGATATTTTTGTAAAAATATTTAAATTTCTAAGGATGTTATATAGTTTTTATAAAATTTTAACGATTTTTAAGGTAAAATAATTTTATCCTATAGAATTTGGGTAAATCATTTTTAGAATAACGAATCACTTTTTGGGAAAAAACCATGGAAAATTAGCCCATCAGCGAAATTTATCCCCTAAATTCATCCATGAATTGGTTAAAGACACCTGTGTCTTGTAACCCTCCCTTGCTTCTACCTCGGGTGAGACTTCGCCTGCTTCGCAGGTGTTTCTGAAAGGGTCGGTAGTTAGGGTTTTGTTGGTGCATTGTTAACCATTGAACCCTAGGTCTGCCCCTGTGCCAACACTTACCCCACTAGAAAATCTTACCACTAGTTGCTATAGCATTAAATGGTGCCACCATAGCTAAAGATGATGATATGGAATTTCTTAAATATTTGGTTTTTCCCACAAAGATTATAAATTTTATGGAACTAATAGGAGCATGCCACTTAAGAATGGCCTTTATGTTTGCAAGATCAACCTTTAACTTGCCTCCACCAATCACATGTCCCAAGTACACCAAGGGATCCTTAGAAAACTCACAATTTTTTATTATTTATAGCAAGTGATGGTTCCTTAGTGTCTCTGATACCTACTTTAGATGTTCAACAAGTTCCTCCCAAGTAGAACTAAATATCAAAATCTCATATAAGTAAACCATGAAAAATGAATCTAGTAATGGGTGCAACACATCATTTTTTAAACACATAAAAGTAGCATGTGCATTACTAAAACCATAAGGCATCATTAACCACTCATATAGACCTTGCTTCATTTGAAGGTGGTATTACAAGTGTGCTCTTCCTTTGT
>JASDQU010374493.1:7668-36846 GCA_032191745.1 Picea mariana | reverse complement strand
TATGAATGCTTTGGTGTTTTTGAAAATCACACAAGAGGAATAGGGTCCAAGTTATTGTTAAAAATGGGCTATGAAGGTAGAGGGTTAGGCAAGCATGCACAAGGCATTGTTGAGCCTATTTTTATTAAGGAGAGGCCCAAGTATTGGGGTCTTGGATATGAACAAAAATATGGAGCATATTCCAAAGTTTAGGAGACAAGGGAAACAGTTCCAAGAACAACTTTTGTTGCAAGTTCAATCCCTTAAGCATGAAAAGTGTGTGTTCAATATGAATGCAAATGTGTGAAACAAGAGAGTTGTAACAACCATGAGGACAAGAACATATTTTTTGGTATTCAAAAGAGAGATAGTAACTCTTCGAATTCATCTCCTCAAGAAGGCAATAAAGGTGAATGTTCAAGGTATATTTCTACCTGTAATTCAGTTGCTTTTGATTATGTTACGAATGGTAAATTTTCAGTAAAAATGGAAGAAAAAGTCCATGTACATATTGTGGTTTAGATAACCATCATGTTTCAAGATGTTGGAAAATATTGACCAAATTCAGGAAACTTTCCAAGCAAAGGCAACTTGAAAAGAAGATGCAAAAGATTTGCACTCACTGCCAGAAGAGGGGTAATCTCATTGACCAATGTTGGACATTTCATCCAACCACTCATCCACAACACATGAAGCAGATGGATAAAGATACTGACAAGAATGGAAGCGGAGATTCCATCATCGATGTGAGTCAAGATGAGTCACAAGAAGAGGATTTTCAACAAAAAAAGTCACCATTGAATTGGCTTGGTAAGAAATGGTTAGATTTCTTGAACAAGTAAGACTTTCATTTCTTTGTTTGTAGATGCACATTTCAGCCTTATGTGTGCATTTCTGTTGAAAGTATGACAAGTTGTAGCAGATTATCATAACTTGTATGATGCAAGTTTGCATGTGAATGCGATTCTATTGAAGGCATTCTTGTTGTTGCACAACTTCGCCAAGAGAATGTAAAAGATGTGGATGATACTCAATTATTGCAGCCATATATCTTTTCATTTCAGATCTTATGTATCCACATGTTTTTGGGTTTATGTACTTATGTTTGTACTTGAAGGAGGGTTGAAGAGCTATGCACATGCATATGATTTTGTATGTGTGTAAACAATGAACTTTGAGATAGTTTCATTATGAGTGACTCATGAATGTAGCATGGTCGTGTATCATGAATGTCGACTTTTTGAATGTCGATATGTTTCAAATGAGTCTCGACTTGTGTCAATGTTGTCTTGACGACTATGTTGTGTCGATCATGTCTTTCGACTTATGTTTAGTCGATCGTGTTTGTTGGCTTGTAAGTCAATATTGAGTACACCAAGATGCAGGAAAATGCCATGTAATTTGATGAAGTACAAGATGCGACCATTTTCTTGAAGAGAAAAAAGACTTTGTTGGCATCATTTTCAGTCTTGTATAAAGTTTGTTTTCAAGATTGATGGTTTTCTTGGTTTGTGACAAGATGTCGCAGGAAAGTTTTTTGCAGCCATTGTAGAGAGGATAGTGTTGACGCCAAAGAGTTCATGAGAGGTACTTGATTCTCAGTGGGAAGGCTGACATCTTTCCAAGAACAAAGAGAATAGTGGGTCAGAAGTAGCCAGAGAACAGTGGTTGAGGGACATAGCCAGCTGCAGTGCAAGGCATGTCAAGGTACCCAGGTGATTGCCAAAAAGACTTTTTCAAGTAAAATCAGTTCATATAACTTGGAAGCAGAAGAGTATTTAAGCTCAGGCAGATAATCATCAACTTTTGTGGGTCCAAAATCCTTTCAGTGGGAAGGTGTGATCAGAATTTGGACTAGGGATCAAAATTTAGCCCAAAAATGAAAGTGTTCATAATTGCTTCAAAATGGAAAGGTGCGTAGACATCGTCCTAACAAGCCCAATGCACTTCGAACAAGTTCAAATGGACATTGCATGAGTGTGATATCGTGTTCTGTTCGATTTTCCAAATAGGCAAAAATTTGCTGACTGTATAGTCCGTACATCTGACGCAGTAGGGCTGATGTGTCAATGCTGAGTTGGCATATGCTGATGTGGCAAGTGTTTATTTTCCAAACATGTGAGTGAATGAGGTTAGGACACATGGCATCTGGTTGGAAAATGGGGTGGTGCCACGTGGCCCACAAATGGGTTCCCACGTGGCACCTTGTGGTATGTTAAAATTATAGTGGAGTCTATGGGAGTCGAACCCCAAACCTCCACACATATGGAAAACGTTTTGGTAAGGGCCACCCAACTAGAGCGCCACAATTTGTTACTTAACAACTATACGTTTGAGTTTATATTTAAATTTGCATGTTGTGTAGTTTGGGGCGTGGTCTGGGCTGGGGCTTAGCCCCAACCTTCGGTTTATTACAACTACCATACGACCACCCACGGAGTGCATGGAAATTTGTTAATGGTCAGTGCTTTATGTGCCCAAAAATTGTCGCGGCCTCATCCAATCTTGCTATGAGGGCCTATTTTCGCACTGGGACGTGGCCATATGACCCACATGCACCCAACACCTCTGCCCTTTGAGGCACTAAGTCCGCTAACGGTTCCACAATTTAGCACCAATCATGGGAACGATGCATGTGCTGATTTTAGGCATGCAAAATGCCCAGAAGCTAGGCTACTCACACAGGAGGTGTGAATTGGCGAACCAGAGACAACAAGCTTGAAGGAGGAAAATGGCAGAAGGCCTATCTTCTTCATTTTTTGGCCAAATGAGGTGCTAAAAAAGACCAGCTAGGGGTTTTTGGATGTTCTGAATCCATTGGCACATTTTTCAAAGGAATTTGGAGACTTCTATTGAAGGTTTTTCTACTTTGAAGTTTCAGAGAGCTCTAGGGAGCTTGGGGCCCCCATTGAAGGAGGCCATGCTCAGATGAGCCCAAGTTCATTTTCAGTGACTGAATAGAAATTCTTGACTAATTGTTATGCTATGAAATCATTGGGATAGGTTTCAGAGGAATTTGAGGAATTTTACAGGGTTTTTTTCCACAAGGAAGCTCAGGGAAGCTCAAGGCCACCAATAGAAGAGGTCATGCCCAAATGAGCCAAGATCTGTTTTCAGAGATCTAATAGTCATTTTTGGGGTTTTTATGTATTATGAACCCAATGGTATAGTCAGTAAATCCATTGGAGTTGAGAAGAATATTGTAAAATAATATTTGACAAACTAATCCCAAAGAGCCTAGTCCATTGATGGAGGCTCAAGGAGATGTAGCCCAGTTGGGGGTGAACACCTTTATCATGTTGTTATTTTTGTGAGTTGTTGGTTATTGTTGTTGCAATTTATGTTTCTATTGTATTCTTTAAACAACATATTTAACATTTAAAAATTCCTCACACATAAACACCTAAAAGAAACATAAACTTGACACATAAATCTTCTTGCACAACTAAGACATTGAGCAAGGTCCTGAAGTTTATTTTAATGGAGTAGAGGGTGCTTGCATAGAAAAACAAGTCAGCCCCCTATTTTCAGATCAACAACCCACAGTCATGACACACATGACAAAGATAATACACAGGATACTTGGGCTTCATAGAAGACGCAGCTCAGTCCGCGGGTTCTCACTGGGTTCAGGATGTGTGACTATGCAGAGGTTGAATAGGTTAGATGACGGATCAGTCCACAGTTTTTCCCACTTGTTTCAAGGTGTGCGACTAGAGAACAAAACAAAGAGGTCGAGTGCAGAGGCAAAATCGGTTAAGACATGTATCCTAGAGAACTCAGGCAGAGGATGGAAGAATGACCTGCAAACTATCAGCACCATTTGACTCATTGGTTACTAGTTCCAGAGATCCGTGATGGATGCCCCCTTGGTGCATGATTAGATAGCGGTTTGATAATGGAGGACGAACCCCCAACATAACTTAACTCATCATCTTTAACTACATGTGCTTAGGTCGAAACTTGTCTTCCTGGAGCTGCATGCATCACATTTGCATTTGTTCCCCTTTCCCAGGAACTTAGGACATCACTCATCAATTGTCCACCTTATCCTTAAGGAAATAATAAGAAATTATTATCCCCTTTAGAGGTAATCCCCCTAGCTTATCCCCTAGGTCACACACTTAGCCTCCTCCCTTACCCAACCTTGTGGAAGCTTAGTCCCCCATCACTCTTTTTTTTTTGTTGGTCTACATGCAACAATGTTTATATTTAATCAATGATCTACATAATTACATATAAAAAATCAAGCTCCTGGCCTTTAACACCTAGGCTCTCTAGCCTAATCACCAAATAAGCCTCCTAGATTATTATAACTTGGCTCACCAACCTACAAAACATGTTTACAATACATAATATAACTGGGTTCATTCTTGGGGATATTACACCTGGTCGTTAGAATGACGCTCCAGAATGGTTAGAAAATGCATTTAGTGGCTTATGGACCTCTTTTGGGCATTGAGACCATGCTATAACTGATAGATTTACATTGATGGAATCATTTCCTGGTCGTTGGAAGATCTGTCACGATACCTCATTTATTTAAATCGTCGATCTTTGCGCTGGGAACACTTTTTTCTACCCATTATTTACTAAGCTAAAGCATATAATTTTCCAAGTGTTGAGTTGTGCTACCTATCACTATTTTGAACTAGACCTTGACTGTCAGTTTGTCTACTTCGCCTGTCTGTTTGTCTACCCCGCCTGTTTGTTAAAATCTAGCATGTCGGGCGAGCCTAGTGAATTGGAGAAGTCTGGCAAGGAAGTCCTTCAGAATATAATGGCTGACAAAACGATATATGAAGGTATCCAGGCGTCGTTGACTAGGGGAATGCAGGATTCCCCTTCGACTGGACTTCGTTCTGGCCATTTCAATGCCGTAACTGAGTAGTGAAGTAAGAACCACGGTGATCTGGCTAATGCGAAGCAGATCCCATCGATCCTACCTGAATATATTTCACCTTTGGCTGGCATTGTTAATTGCGATAGTATCCCTCAAGACATCAAGTACTCCATTTTCACTACTTACATTTCAAAAGGAATTCACATAGTCGAGAGTGAGTTAGGATAGATCCCGTTGTTGAAGAACAACTACTTCAACTTAGGAGACCGAAAGAACTACACCATGTTACCTCCCCACCACTACTTAACAAAGACAACCAGGAAGAAACCTCACCTCGTCTCACAACCATGGATTAATGGGTTGGCGTAGTCCACCGTGTTGAATGTGATGAATATCCCTCACTTTGGCCACCACCAGGAGGTTAATGCTTTCGTTAAAATCCTCCTATTGTGATATCATGGCCGATATTTGTGGATCGACAAAAGGATTACTATGGATTCGACGTTGATCCACTAGATCAAAATTTTAAGTGTGAAGGGTCCTAAACCTCAACAGTTTTATCCAGGGAAGGCCTCGAACTATTCCCTGGCGCAGCGCATGATATAAGATTACGGAGAGGTAGAAAAAGGAAAGTGAGGTTACAAGGTATCCTCTATATAGGATGGTGTTTTGCGCCTTTCTTTCCAAATCCTAGATGGTAAGCTCATGAGGAAGAACCGCCCCACATAGGTCACAAGGTTCATGGTGGACCTCACAGGAAAGTGTGTGGAGGGCATGCAGATGAATTGGGCGAACTACCTCGTCAACGAGCTAGAGAAGGATTTTCGTGAAGCCCGGGACTTGGGATATGAATTCCATTATAGTTTGTTGATCATTTTGATCACATTTGTCGCTTGGAAAATGCCTAAAGGAGCCACTTTTCCATAGATCGAACCTTTGGAGTCGTTGGCCACTTGGTTTTCCACCCTATGGTACACCAACGACATGATGAAGCAGTGGAAGTCCAATGTCATGTTGCATGGATATTACCATCAATTGAAGGTCGCCATCGAATCATTCCCACACATGACATCATGCAGCTTGCATGAGGACCAAACCATAGAAAAGTTCTATGTTGATCCCCACTTCATCTATATCACCATGCGAAGAGATGAGAACCAGGAAGAATTGTAGTCGTACTACAAGTTGATGGATGAAGATATGGAGAAGATTACAAAGGAATGGACAGAGGAATTTATTCTACCTGTCGCCGATGCAGAATTATCCAACACCAACATGATAGGAAGCCCAATAATTACTCGAGTTGAACATGTTGGACAGTCCAGTGGGACGAAGAAGCAGAAAAAGCACGTCGAAGTCCAGGACATAGAGAGTGATGAAGAGGACAACTCTTCAGGAGATAAAAGATCTGACTCACCAGGAGGAGGAGAAGATGAAGCAGAAGGATAGGGAGGAGGATATGAAAGAGAGGAAGAGAAAGGATGAGGCAAAGCTACACCGCCAGAAGATCCCCCTACTGTGACATTAACACCACAAAAGAGGAAGGTTTATCCGATGAAACCTTCAAGAAGGAAGAAGACATGCTCCAATAAGCCATAGTTGGAGGCCACTCTCACAGAGGATGACATCAGTCTGGTCTACAGAGCTATGGAGGAAGATTTTGAAGACATCTTGCAGAGATATGGAGAGAAGCATGACGAGTTATATGGAAGGATTGAGAGAGAATTGAAGGAAGTGCAACACGTTGTCCTCTTGGTCCGCACAGTAACTAATATTCCATATGTACCTTCCTCATCACATACTGTAGAATTGGGGGATGAAACAAACCAATTGAGAAGGATTGTGGATGCAACAGAAGCCCAGTTCCATAGAGTGTAGGAATAGAAGGAGAAGGATAAAAAAGCCTTGAAAAAGGAGAAAGATGAAGTCTTAATACAATTATGAGCAGTGCAGAACAGTCTAGCTTCCCATGAAAGTGAGAAAGAAGAGATTCAGGTGAAGCTCCAGGAGCAAAAATTCCAACTACAGAGGGAAAAGTACCAGTTTCTCACAGAACAGGTCATGGCCAAGGAAGTGGTGAGTAAAGAATGTCACTTTGTGTCATTCTTGGCAGACGAGGAGAAAGAGTCGGTCGAAGCTCAAGTAGTAAATCTCACAGAGACCCTACAGTAGATTCAAGCTAGGATAATAGAATTGGAGGCCCAAACAGTACAGAGCACCCCGCAGGAGGTGCGTGACTAGAGGGAGGAGACCACCAAAAATGAAGTAGCAAGAATAAGAGCCCTCGCCTTGGAATGTAAACAGTTAAGTGATAAAATAACCCAGACATGTGAACACCTCATTGAGGATCTATAGCTAAGGAAGCTATAAGCGTAGTTACAAGAGGCACAACAACAATCATTTTCATTGTAGGCACAGATGAAGTTTCTCACCATAGTGGAAAGAATGAAGATATCCCAGGATCAGCACACAAAACAACAGTAGATCACTTCCCTCCAAGGTAAGGTAATGGAAGTAATGCAGAAGCTATAACCTATGCAGGATGAAGCCTGCAAGGTGTTCAAGGAGATTGATGGACATGGCTCACAACTAGATCAAGTAGTTGTAGCAGTAGAATAGCGCATGGAAGGGCATGTTACAGAGAAGGAAGTCGAGGAGCTCACTGAGCAAAAGGCTCAGGTGAGGCAACAAGTCAAGGCAGCTTGATTTAATCTCAAGGCTTTTAAAGAAACATTTTTCGCACCTGAGTGACTCAGGAGGAGTCACAGGTGAGTGTTGGGGGCCTGTTGGCCCTCGACCAAGTTTTGGGGAACATTTGGTCTATTTTGGACCACTTTTGGACTTTGACATGTTGGTCGAATAAGGAGCGCCTAGGCAGATCTGAGATCGTGGATCTCACCATTTTTTAGGGTTATGTGAACCCAGTAAAGGGTCCTCTAAGGTTTTGTAACAGGTTTATGGGATGTTGCTCCATGGGGTTTTCCCATGGTTAGGCCTTATTGTAAGGGTTTGTAAGATATAAATAAAGAAGAATGTATTTTAAAATTATCTAGAGAAGTGAATGTAGTTCTGTGTGAATAGAGTTTCTTTGTGCAAAGGCATGTATATGTTTGACTATGATTTTTTAGAAGGTGCAAATGTTTTGATCTGGCTATGTGCATTTGACCTAGTTTGGAAGGAGGATCTGGTGCTCAGTGCGTAGATCTCCTATTTGGTGCAAAGATTGACTCTGTGACTTATTGCACATGAGTGAATGAATGTAATATTTGGCAAATAATAAAGAGGCAGAGTGGTTTGTGGATGTAGCCCCACCCTGGGGTGAACCACGTATATCTGGAGTCTCATGGTTTGCTTTGTCCATTGTTATCTATTTTATTGTTTTCTTAGTGCTTAGATTAGGATCTGTAATGAATATGTATTTCTTGCTTAAATGCTTTGCTAGATCTGATTCACAGTGCTAAGTGCTAAGTGTTTAAGGTGCATAATATTTTGTTGTTACTGCGCTAGATCTATCTTAGATTATATTATGTGATGTTAATAAGGTTAATAAACTAACGCATGTCACTTCCTAAGAGTTAACATAATATTCTACAAAGAGTTATTATCACGTATCTATGTCCTAACTTGGTTCAAGGATGATTTTAATGATGGAAATTTATTTAAAAATGTAGAAACCTTGGCGAATCTTACTAATCCTTCATATGCCAATGATAAATGTTTGGTGATATTTTTGTAAAAATATTCAAATTTCTAAGGATGTTATATAGTTTTTATAAAATTTTAACAATTTTTAAGGTAAAATAATTTTATCCTATAGAATTTGGGTAAATCATTTTTAGAATAACGAATCACTTTTTGGGAAAAAACCATGGAAAATTAGCCCATTAGCAAAATTTATCCCCTAAAGTCATCCATGAATTGGTTACAGACACCTGTGTCTTGTAACCCTCCCTTGCTTCTACCTCGGGTGAGACTTCGACTGCTTCATAGGTGTTTCTGAAAGGGTCGGTAGTCAGGGTTTTGTTGGTGCATTGTTAACCATTGAACCCTAGGTCTGCCCCTCTACCAACACTTACCCCACTAGAAAATCTTACCACTAGTTGCTATAGCATTAAATGGTGCCACCATAGCTAAAGATGATGATATGGAATTTCTTAAATATTTGGTTTTTCCCACAAAGATTATAACTTTTATGGAACTAATAGGAGCATGCCACTTAAGAATGGCCTTTATGTTTTCAAGATTAACCTTTAACTTGCCTCCACCAATCACATGCCCCAAGTACACCAAGGGATCCTTAGAAAACTCACAATTTTTTATTATTTATAGCAAGTGATGGTTCCTTAGTGTCTCTGATGCCTACTTTAGATGTTCAACAGGTTCCTCCCAAGTAGAACTAAAGATCAAAATCTCATATAAGTAAACCATGAAAAATGAATCTAGTAATGGGTGCAACACATCATTTTTTAAACACATAAAAGTAGCATGTGCATTACTAAAACCATAAGGCATCATTAACCACTCATATAGACCTTGCTTCATTTGAAGGTGGTATTACAAGTGTGCTCTTCCTTTGTCTAGAGTTGATTATATCTTGATTTCAAATCTAGCTTGGTGAAGTACCTTGAATGTTGCAGCGATCTAACAAGTCATCAATCCAGGATAAAGGGTACCTATTTTTTATAATGATCTTGTTCAAAGATATATAGTCAATGCACATTTTCCAATTCCCATCCCTCTTTGGTACCAAAATGACTAGGGAACAACTTTGTGAGGTACTTCTTCTTATGACTCCTTGGTCTAAAAATACCTACAAATTATTCTTCAATTCATCTAACTCTAATATGGACTATTTGTACAGTCTTATATTTTGTAAAGGAGATTTTACCAGTAACTATATCTTGTGCTACACTTTCCTCTTGAAAGGCATTCCTTTTGTATCTTGGAACACTTCTTTTTATGCTTGTAAAAACTCTTCAAATTTTTTTATGCTTTTATACTTTTGTATATCCTTTGAGGGATTCCTTCAACACCCACTAAATTGATATCATTTTGGTTTATCTCAAGAATATAAGTACATACTTCTTGGTTTCACTGATCAATCTTTTATCTTGGTGTGCACTCACTAAAGAGATCTTAGACTCCCCCTTATGTGAATTGATGATAAAATATTTACCATCCTTTATTAGGAAATATTGGTTTGTCAAATCCCTATATTACCAACTACTCCCACATTACTAACTCCCCATGTTTGAGTTATTGTGAGTTGAAATGCTCCCCACTTGAACATTTGGGGAATATTTGGATTTTTGCTTTGTTAGGGCCATAAGCTTCACATGGCAACTCTATTGTGTGAAAACAAACCACAATTGGAAATAAATTGACCCGTAGAATGAAAACAAATAGTGTAGTACCTAGGTCCTCGACATATGAAACACCAAAATTCTACTTATTTGTCCCTCAAATGAAGAATTTTCATTTTGGTCCATCAATGTAGTTTTTAAGATATGACCCAAAATGACACAGACTAGTACCAAATGTAATAATTCTTTCCCTAAAGCACAAATGAAGTCATATGATAAATATTCACATCCTTTTTTTATTAGGGATTCTATAGAGTACAATAGAACAAGATTTTATTACTAAAGAGAGATAATTCAAAACAATACTTACATATTTTGAATACATTTTCTCCTTTCCTCCCTATGTAAGGATGTCATCCTTCATGTTCTTAAACCTCCCAATATACACATCAATGTTTTCAAATCCATCCATCCTTAGATTAGAAAGATTAGTTTCAAGTCTGTTGATCTGAGTGGTGTCCATAGTTCCAAAGGGATTCTTGAAGGTATCCCATATTTCTTTTACACTTTTATTATCCTTAGTATGATCAATCAGATTTGGCCAGATTTTTATGGTGATTATTCTGAGGGATTCATCCTTTTTCATGCACATGATTTCATACCTTTAATTATCAATTTGAAGAAGAGGTTTTTGTTAAATACATCTATAAAGCCTTACTTTGAAGAATGGAAATTAATTACTCTACCCAAACATGAAAATTAGCTCCATTGAATCATATAATAAGCCATTTTGAATCCATCAAACTCAAAAAATAACAAAATAGGAAGCCTTCATAAAGTTTTCAAAAAATAATCTTGATATACCCAAGAAAGGAGAGGTGTCCACAACTTCTAGACAACAAAAATGCAACAAGTAAATGAAAACAAAAGGGAAAAGGCCTACTGCATGCATTGACATAGAAATTTACATCGAGAAAACCCTCATGSGGTATAAAACCTCCATTGTACAAATATGATCACTTCTTTTATTAATGAKGGTTAGAAAGTATGMAAAATTGACACACAAATTACACAATGGGTACTCAAAATAAAGTGTAAAGATATTTTTATTATCAAATTACACTGTGTGCATTCAAAACAGAGTACATTTGGATACTATAATGTAGTCTCAAAAACATAATATTTTTTTTATTGTGTTGTAGTCTAAAAATAAAGTACATTTCATTATTATGTTAGCATATAAATTCTTGAATCTCATTTTCTTGTGAATGTCCATCTTCTTGTTAAACAACCCCTCTTATCCCACATTGATTGTTAGGACTGATTAACAACAATAGATAATCCTCAATGTACCAAAACTCYTATTCRAATTTGAAGTAATTGAACAAATGGTATTTTAAAGAAAAACTGTGATGATGAGGACATCCACATCACTATTGTTATTGAACCACCAAATAATTGAATCTTTTGACCCATCAATTGTTGGATGTGTAGCAAAACAATGAAGCGTGTTTTCAATGTAATTTTRTGATATTTGACTCATCGTTGCAGAGAGAGATGGGGGAACCTTCATAAAGTAAAACTTTTTTCCGTCTCCTCCCATATGTATAACATTCATGTGCAGTTGATGAACATGTAGTATAGGATGCTTGGATGCAGGCCTGGAATTTCAAATTTATCCTTCCTGTCAAGTGAAAATTTGATGATGGTCATTTGTTTTTCATGCCCTTCATTTTATGTTTTACGCAGATCCATGAGTGTCAATTTTTTTTGTGTTGTTATATTTAAATATGATAGTTATATTTGTACTAGAAGCCTCTAAATGAAAAGAATAAAACTATAAAAATAAGTTGATGTTGTTCAAGTGAGCTCGCAAATTAAGGAGAGGCCTATCGACACGCAAGTGGAAAACCCGAGGTTAATCATTCAAATACCAACAAAGCCTTTAGACACCGGCCCTTTTGGCATCACCTGTAGAGCAAGTGAAGTCTCACCTGAGGTAACTAGAGGGGTTGCATGAACCAAGGTTCTGCAGTGATGAGGGGAAGTGAGGCCTTCTTCATGTCCTTGCCACCATTCACCCAAGTGTGTAGTTCTGATTACTTAATAGTCACTTTATCATTAAAATATTTTATGCGTGATATTATAACATCATATATGAATAACACATTCATCATAATAATTAGGCATTCTCATTATTGTGCACTAACATTAAACAACATAACATTGCAACCACATCAAAACACCCAAGTTTAATGTGGTTCACCCAACATGGGATACGTCCACAACAATGGCTTCTTATATTTTTCATTAATAGTTTTCTTACAACTACAAATTGTGCTACCAAATATGCAATAATAGCATCACCCAAACCTACCTAGTTGTTATGTTGCAGTGCTAGTTCACTCCTCATTCAAACCTCATAGTTCTTCCTTCGCTCAACTCCCTTACCCAAAAAGCACTAGGATCTTCTCATATGTCGAACACCCTTTTCCCAATAACCCTTTACACATTTATACATAAAAAATAGGGCTAATATCGATACAAAATTGGAAAAAATGTCCCCAAAAACTCAACGGTTTATAACTGTCTTCCTCCTTTTGCACGCTTCTCCATCGTGCATTCTTCTATTGTGCGCTTTGACTCCTTGAAGTTTTCCACCATCAAGCACTTTGTTCCATCTTCTAACTTTATTTTACTCTTTGACTTATTTTGGCACAGATCCCAAAACTTATCCAAAATACCTCTCCAACAGGCCCCCAACACTCACCTATGCCTCGTGCCAAGCCATTCAGGCCTTCTTCCAGTGTGCCATGAATGCTTTGAAGATCACTTTTTATTTTGCAACCTTTTCCTTGACCTCTGATTCCTTTTGAAAAAATTGGTCTAATGTTTCAGCAATAACACGAGCCTTCACCTTCTTGACACCTTCCTCATATTCCTATTAGATGATTCCTTGAGTTGTTGTCACTCTATATGCTTCTTCCTATGACACTTTTATCTATTGTTTTTTATCCTATTGCTCCACCCTTAGTTGATTCATTTCTGAATACAACTTTTGGTTCTCATTCATTGCAGTTACGACCTCTGCTGGAGGTAATGTGCACATGGTTGCTTGTAATTCTGCACCTCTCCTTGCACAGTTTGAATATTCTAACTTATCTCCTATTGCACCCTGTCTTCACTTAGTTTTCTCCAAACACCCATATTCTTTGTATAAAATTTCACACACTCTACTTCTATATTCTTTATACTATCCAGTGTCCACCATTGTGATCACAATTTTCTTCCTCGTCTCCCTCTCTTCAGGTGGAGTGCTTGGTGTCACGTGTGCTTCTAAATGAATTATGTGGGCGCAAAAGACCTGAATTGATTCACTTATATTTGTGACCCGATATTCATAAGGGGACTCCTTCTCATCTTGTACCTATGGGAGTTCTTGATATACTCTCTCAAATGCATGTTTCATTCATTCTATTTTCTGTGCACTTCATTGCACTCCTATTTCACTTTGTTGTACTTTGTCTCTAATGCAAAATTCTTTGTTGTAATATTTATGTTTACAGGTTCACTTCACCTGAAAACAAAAAGGGGCACTCCCTAGTACACAGTCCCAATTAGACTATACACCATTTGGATTAGGACTCCCATCCGAAATTTGGCCCGACTAGCATTTATTGTTACCTTTTGGTTTTCTTACCGGTTGCAGTCTAATGTACCGATGAAGTGGGTGGGTGTAATGCAGAGATGTATATGAAGACAATGTATGTAAAGACAACTAATATATCACTAATATATGCTAACGTATCCTATATAGGAGCAATTATAAAGTAACCACTGAATTATAATGTAACCAAAACTTTAAACAACTTTAATACAGTTAGCTATATAAAAAGAGAAATATTGGAAGCAATAACATACATGTGTATAATCAGATTAGTCTAGATCAACACAACATATATTGTAATAACTCACAAAAATCAAGACATTGAAATATTCAAAGGAATATCAATAACTACAAAATATCAGAGATTGTATAAGAATTAGTCTACAACAAACAAATCATTTTTACAGTCCATAGAAACAACAAATATCTTTACTTGAAATATTTCAAAGCTTCGATAAGTTTCTATACATAATTCCTTCTATTACGTGTTGGCCCTGAGTGCTTCTCAATATTCATTAACACCATATAAGTTCTCTAAAAATTTCTTGGGTCTATACAATGCTTGAAAATAAAAAAACAAGTTTGTGTTAAAGGAATCTCGAATCTATTTTATACAAAGACTAGCAACTCCTAGTTGTCTTTTCTCCTTCTTCTTGAAGAGGAAGTTACAAATCAATTTTCATTCCCTTTTCTCATGACAAGTGGAAAAAAGGATGAAATTTGAGGTAGTTAGCAAAAGGACAAAAGGAAAACAATTGTTTGGCTTTTTCCTATGAACTTTTGCTCTGGAGATAAGCTATCCAAAGTTCCAATTGGTTATACAATGACTTAATCCTCATGTAAGATAGTTGTTCCAATGTTTCTTCGATCATGGCGATGCTATGATCAAGGGAACTCATATCTTTCTCCAGTATTTTCATATAAGAATGTATCATAGTGTGAAGCTTCACCGACTATAGTAGATGTTGATCAATAAGATCGATAGAGACAAAGGTTGATGCTTCAACTATTTGTCTCCTTCAACTCATGTTTTCCTCGAATGCATTCACTAAATCTTTCGTGCCCAAATTCTTCCCAAGTTCATATAATATTGGGAGACGATCATTCCTTATCAACTCTTGAGAAGCTTTGTGAGTCCTTGAACAGTTCCCCATTGTCTTGGTTACTTCTTTGTCTGCCCTTTTCCCTACCTATTGTAACACATATAGGTCTGTATTATTTGTTTATTTTGAAGGCCTATATAGTTTCGGAGGTGCATTAGGATTCTCTGCTATTCAGGTATCAATTTCTGTTATAAATTCTCGGATAGTGTTGTATTATGTCAGCTACATTTGTATCTGGTTGTTTTGTTCAATAACTATTGCAACCACATTTTGAAAGAGATGCAGGTTGGCATACATATCTATGATGGCACCTTCCAAATCATTCCTCACCTTTTCCACACTGGTATTAAAATTGAGAAGACTCCTTTCATCAATCTTAACTTGTTGGAGCCTCTCTTCTAGCTCTCTGATCCTCATTTCCTTTTCTTCGTTCTCCTGGCACATCCTTTGTATATTGTCCACAGTTGCATCCATGAATGCAAATCTTTCCCTAGTTGTTTCCACATGGTCTTCCTTGACATCTCCTGTGATGGGGAATTTATTTACTACTAACAAAGGGTCTCCTTCTACTGTTGGAACCTTTTTTACTCTTTCTTGCATGATTCGTCCAATTTTACTGTTGTATGTGAAACTGCGTAAATCCAATATTTCGACTGATTAGAAAGGTTCCCAGGGCCCGAGACCTAAACCGTTGCTCCTTTCTTCTGCATGTGCACCTACGGTGGATTTTCTAAGGAAATCCAAGTTTTTCGTGTGTGTTTCACCCTCTATGTCATCTGCATTCTTCTTCTTCCTTGCTTCCTCAACAGATTTATCTGTTGCTTCCTTTTCTGGTAATTTTGTTGTTATTCTTGTCGCTTTAGCTAACTCTTTTTCCTTTTCTACAACAACTTTCACTTCAGCATCTTCTTTTTCTTTTGCTTCATTTTTTGCCCTGGCCTTTGTTTTGTTAGCTTCTAATTTTTATTTTTTTTTAGCATCATTCCTCCTCTTCAATACCTTCTCTTTGTCTTTTCTATTTTTATATGATGGAGCCTCTTCATCCTCTTCTGTGGAACCCATATGAGTTGATATGGATATGGGGAAAGATATCTTAGCTTCATCTCTCTCTGCATCTTTTCTGGCTTCCTCTCTTACAACTTCTTCATCTGTGATTCTACCTTTTGGCTGACCCCACCTGTTGAAAATGACCTCATCGTAAGTCTTGGCATTTTGATGTACTCTTTCTTCTTCCCAAAACTCAGTGGTGTAATCGCACATGAGTCTCATGGTATGCAATTGCTCTTTGATGATGTTCTTGGGGTCATGCCTCCTTAATATTTCCTCTCCAAAATGGTAGGAAAGCAAGACATCTACTTCCACCTAGGCTTGTTTGGTGTATTCAAAAAAGTAGTTTCTAATGGAAATAGGTAGCCGAGTCCAAATGGATTTCTCTGATCTATATAACATTCCTCCAGCCCCATGTATGATGGTTTGATATGATACTTCCTGGAGTACAATCTTGTCAGGGATGAACCGAGGAAGTAGATGGGGTGGTTTCATTGCACCATATATCCATATATATGTATCATGTTCCATTAAATACCAATCCCCAATCCTTATTGTAACTGCTATGGAATTGTCATTCATACAAGGTGGGGAGGTGAAAAAAATAAACTCATATAGTGTGGAAAGGAATTTTTGACAGATTCTTTGATAATCTGATCGATATGTGTGCTCCCAAAGAACCTTGCAGTAGATGTGGATGGCGACATTAGTGGGAAGCCAACTCCATCCCATGTTTGGGTACTTGTGAGTGATGCACATTATATCTAGAAGATATGAAGACATATGGAAACTGGGGAAGCTTCCTGGTTATTTTTGAGCTGAGAAAAGGGTACAAATATCCTCCTTATTACCATGGTTTATGATATATTCTTGATTGACTTTTCTATTAATTAGAAGTAATTAGGAAAGAAAATTATTAAAAAGTCTTCTAGAAATGTTATTGAGTGATATTAGATAATTTCTGAATTTTGGTTTGAATTGTTTGATTTTATTGTAGAAATGGAAAATTATTGTTAAACTCAAGATAGTTAAGAATATTATGAAGATGCATAGACTATTGGAGATCGAAGGGATCAAGCGCAAAGAAGTTTAGAGGAAGATTGACTCTCTATTTTGTAATCTTTATAAATAGTAAAAGAAATCCTGAGGATCTCTCGATCCTCAGGATAGCTTAATTTACCCATGTCATTATAATATATAGAGGGTGATGAACCATAGAGAGGGAATCCAATAAATTCAATCAAACATTTTGATCTATGAATTACTCTGTACAAGCAATCCATTGTGAATGATTCATCAGTTATGGAATTAATGAAAGCCTTGAGAATTTTAATCCTCTTTGCATACTGAGTTTTTAGCAGTAGTACCTTCTGAAGACTGTGGGCCCAGTCGGAAAGAGTTACTATCTCAATTTGTAATCATATCAAATCTATTTAAGTTCTATGATTTAAATTTCCCTGTAACAGTTAAGATAAATTCATGAGTGTGTTGATGCTTCTATGAATTAGTTATGTTGTTCAATTACAGAGGATAGATGTTTCATTTGAATATTGCCGATTGTTGTTCCATTTCTAGTTACTACTAGTTTATTTTCTTTCATTTTCGCATACGTTGTTCTTTTTATCAAATTCACAATTGTTGTTCCTTTCGTTTAAATTCGCATTTGTTGTTCCTTCTCAATTCTGCAGTACTTAGTTGTTCTTTTCCAGCAGATTAGATAATCAAAGATAGATTGATCTATTAAGTGTTTTCGTAGATTAAATTATTTTTTCTTAGCTAAATTAATTTAGCAAATTGGTTAATACCTTAGATTCACTGTGTGTTAGTTATTAGATTACAATTTTGTTGAATGAGTTATTAGTTTTAGTTTCAGAGTTTTCCATAAATGAGTTTGATTATTGCAGTAATTTAGATAGACTTAGATTTTCTTTAACCGAATTATCTACACAAGTTAAACCTCTACAACTATTTGCATAGACTTTGTTGACATTCTTAAGAGAAAATATGAATCCTTGGTTGATAAATTAATGTCAGACTAAGGTTTTTTTTAGGACATCTTTAGAGCCCAACATGTTGGCATTGTTGTTGGGGAGAATGTCAAAGATAAAATAGGTTTCATCTCTGGAGGATGACGTATTGAAAACAAAAGGTAAGAACCTATGTAGGCAATAAGTAAAATGCTTATGCCAACACCTACCTTCAACTAGTGCATAGAGGTTATATAGGTGCATAGAATTTTTGTCTGTGTGTATGACTAAGAAGAAAGAACCTGAAAAACAAAAATCCCCACCAAAAACTACAAAATCCCAGGGTCTGCTACCCCCTGGAAGAAGCACTTTCATAGATGAAATCATCTGAAAAGCTGAATCTCAAGCTTCGGTTGGATCGCGAAAAGGTTCTACCTGAATCCCTTAAGCAACAAATTCACTAATTGCAGCTCATGTTGAGGTCATAGAAGAACTGAAGGGATTGGAAAAAGTTTCCAAGATACACATACTCCACCTCTCAACCCTTTAAACGATGAAAATTCTTGTAATTTGAAAGAAGAGAAGGGGAAACCAGTGGAATTACTGAGGCAAACCCACCACTAACTGAACCTGGATCTCTTGTTATTCTGACAAGAGAAGGTAAATCTAAAATCCCAGATAGATGTAGCGTGATTAAATCTCCCTAGGGACCAAGTAATCAACCACCTAAAATAGAAAATACATACCAATAAATCCCTGGTGGCTATTGGCATATATTCGACCAAATGGCATGGAAAAATCCATTGTGACCCTAGACTTCCACTTTGGAATATCTTATATTTGATCTGGTTTCTAATGCCCCAATGAAAGTGATTCCCTTATAGAATCTTCCAACCTTCAATGGATTAATCTTAAAAGATCCTGACGTTTTCTTATTTGAGTTTGATGTCCTATGTAGAGGCTATGACTACACCTATGAACCCCAGAAACTAAATCTATTTCCTTCCACCCTGAAAGGAGAATATTTACGATGGTTTATGGGATTAGGAGGAGGAACCATAAACTCCTGGAATGAAATGAAACAGACCTTCATTACGAAATATCAATATTACTGTATAACTAGGGATTTAAAAGCCGAAATCTTTCAAATGTCTGTAAAAGAAAATGAAACACTAGAAGAATATGTTGAAAGGTTTCAATATAACTTGAAAATATCACCTTACACTACACTACCAGGTGAGGTACTTAAAGCTACTCTGATAAAAGATATGAAGGATGAATGGGTAGACACATTGAATTTAATGGGAAAATGTGATATTTATCAAGAAAATTATGATAATATTATCCAATTGTGCATCAGGTGCTCACGTGGAAGTACACGAACCAGATCGAGAATACAGGCTCCCCTCACCAGAAATAGCAACATTACTAGCGGGGGTGTCACCCGAGCAGAAGTTGATAATATTCTAGAAAATTTTAAAAAATACATTTTAAGTACTCTGACTACACAATTGGATGTTCTACAGAAACAAGCAAAAGCAGAGCAGTCGTTAGCCATATTTTTTCCATGATGCAGAAGGAAACATGGTTCGAGGGAGTTCCCCTTGGATGTGGTTCGGGTTTGTGCCATATGTGCCAAATACCATGCGATAAAACAATGTCCATCACTCCCAGGACTAAAAGCTATATTTAAATAAGCAGAGGAGGAAACATAACCAGTATATCTGATGGCTCAGTGTCGCCAATGGTAGGCTTGAACCCTAGGTATGCTACAAAATCCTTCTTCTTTCTTTTCTAGGAATTATAATCAATAGCATAATTTTGGAAACACATGGCAGGGCCAACCGTTTTCTAACCCCACCTGGCAGTCCCAACAATATCCTATTGCACCCTGGCCAAATCAACCAGCTACGAATCCCACCTGGCCTAACTTGCAATACCCTACCCCATTTTGGAAGAATTCAAATAATAACCCTTATCCTTCACAGTGGACCAACACAGCTGCCCAAGCCCCCAATTGGAATCAAAACTGGCAGCTCCCCATGGGACTGACCAATCAACCCATGGGGATAACTCCTCAATCTCAAACCACTTTACAATCCCCACTTCAATTACCTCAAAACCCTCAACCTCAAATGTGCCCTCAATTACCAGCTCAACCCAACCCAAATCCTAATAATAGACCAACCTAGCTCGTGTAAATTGTCGAAAATTTGGAGGGTGAAATTAACTCTATAGGGTGCAATGAACTCCAGTTGAGATCAGGGCATATAATTTATCCTAAGGAAAGAAACATTCATCAAGAGCAGGAGAATGAGAATAATATACAACCAACAATAAAACCATCGACTGTGGTCATAATAGAAGAAACATAACAGGGGGGGAACACAGTCGAGCAACAAAATCTTGATGAAATTCCTCCTCCCACGTTTTCTGAGAGACTAATGATAGAAAAACCAGTTGTATACCCTAACTTTGATATAGTCAAGGAACTTAAAAATTTATATGTTAAAATCCCACTCCTACAGTCTCTGCAAGATATTCCTATTTATGCAAAAACAATTAAAGAATTATGTGTGAAGAATCATGTCAGGAAAGCTAAGAATCCATCAATTGTTCACGTGGTAGGAGATTTGTTCAATATTATTCTAGGCAAGCAAGATTCGGTCAAATATACAGGCCCAGGAAATCTTGTGGTAACTATTCAGATACATGGCTGTTTTTTTTCCAAATACACAAGTGGATTTGGGGGCAGCCATCAATATTCTGACCATCAAGACCTGTAACATCTTGGGTATCACCTCCTTCGAACCTACTTCAATTATGTTAGAACTGGCTGATAGGTCGATGGTTAAACCAATCAACACATTACAAGATATAGAAATTCCGGTCGACTCTTGGGAATACCCAGCTAATTTCCTAATTATCAACCCAAGAAGTAGACTTGATGGACACCCATTGATATTGGTAAGACCATGGCTCACAACAACATATGCATACATAAGATGTCACACAGGCAACATGAAAATTTCTAGAGGAAGTGCTACAAAGAACCTCATCTTGTATCCTCCAGCTAAACCGAGTCCGCCTATCATACATCAACAGTTTCCACCTCCTAGATATCCAGAAAAAAACCTATGGTCTCCTCTCACACTGGAAGAATCTCTCAGACTCAAAAACCAACTAGAGGATGATGTGATCAGTAGCTTCATTAACAACCCAACCATTATAGGCAATGCAATATACCATATATAAAATTTATGCAGAACAGAAATAAAATGCTAGAAATGGCAGAATAACAAAAATATAACCATAACATTCACCACAATAGCACTGAAATGATAAGAGAATAACAACAGAAATAGCACTTTGAATTTGAAGCAATGTGCATGGGCCTCTTCGAGGGGGAAACCTCCAGTTGAGCAGAGATCTATTACAATAACATCCAAGCTAGGGTTCTCATACCCTTGACTCTTATTTATACTAGAAAGAAGCATCTAGAGGAAGATCCTTCTAGAAGCGGAAGCTTCTATTAGGTCTTCTTACATCCACCTTATTCTATTTTATTGAAAGGCCTTATTAATATTGACCTTTATTACATATGAATATATTGTTCTACCTATGTGTGGGTTAGGACCCTAACATGTCCGCCCCCTTAAAAAAAGCCTTGTCCTCAAGGCTTGAGATGAGAAAATTGTTGCAGAATGGTAGCTGGTTCCCAAGTGGCATCTACTGGAGTTGTATCTTTCCACTTGACTAGGACTTCCTTGATGGTTCTCTGACGTAGGCGATGCTCATGCTGGTCCAAAACTGCTTCTGGTTGTAGCCAAATGGATCCTTCTTCAGCTAACTCTGGAAGGTTGGTTTGAATTTGACACTTATCTCCAATCACATTCTTTAAGCATGAAACATAAAAAACAGGATGTAGCTTCGAATGGTTAGGAAAAGCTAACTAATAGGCTACCTATCACACACGCTTGAGAACGGTATAAGGACCATAAAATTTGGGCACTAGCTTCTGACAATGCTCACCCTTGAGGGAAGTTTGCTTGTAAGGTTGCAGTCAAAGAAACACATGATCCCCTTCTACAAATTTATGTTCAGATCAACCTTGATCTGCTTGTTTCTTCATGCGATTATGTGCCATGAACAAATTCTCTTTGAGTGTATGGATAATAGCCTCTCGAGTTGTAAGTGTTAGGTCAACCGCCTAGACCTTTGAGGCACCTGGTAAGTACGAGATAACTAAAGGTGGCTTCTGTCCATATGCTGCTTCAAAAGGAGTCATGTGTGTAGCTATATGGTATGAAGTGTTGTACCACCATTCGGCTAGGTGTAACCATTGAGCCCACTGATTTTGCTTTTCCAAGCAAAAACACCTCAAATATGTTTCCAAACACTTGTTGACAACTTATGTTTGGCCATCAGCTTGGGGATGATAAGTTGTGCTAAGATGCAATTCGGTGCCTTGTATCTTGAACAGTTCTTGCCAAAAAATGCTTGTGAAAGTTGGGTCATGATAAGAAACAATAGAGTGCGGCATGCCGTGAATCTTGAAGACCTGATCCATGAAACTTTGAGCCACCGTGGATGTTGTAAATAGGTGTTGAAGGGAGAAGAAATGAGCATACTTGGAAAGGAAATCAACAACCACCATGATGACTGATTTATTTCCCGATTTGGGTAAGCCGGTAATAAAATCCATAGAGATATCCTTCCAAATAGTAGGTGGAATCGGGAGTGGTTGTAGTGTGCTAGATGATTTGACAGTTTCTCCCTTGTTGCATTGACATACATCACATTCAGCGACAAAATTACGAATGTCCTGTTTCATACCATCCCAGAAAAAGGAACTTTTTACCCTGTCATAGGTTTTGGTGAACCCAGAGTGGCATGTTGTGGGTGTAGCATGAAGCTCAGAAAGTACCATGGATTTAATCTTTGATTGTTTACTTAAATAAAAATGGCCTTTGTATCAAAGTTCATCATGGAGCCAATAGTACCATGGGGAAGCTAGAGCATTGGACTGCAATTGTTGGATCAACTACGAACTTTTGGGATCTTGTAACCATTCTTGGCGAACGTCTTGGAGCCAATCTAGGATAATGAATGAAAGAGAAAAAAGGGATCCTTCATATTCATATTTGCGGGAAAGTGCGTCTGCAACCACATTTTCTTTGCCTTTCTTGTAAATGATCTCATAGTCATATCCAAAGATCTTAGTCCCCCATTTTTGTTGTTTTCAGGAGGAAATGCGTTGTTCCAGAAAATACTTGAGGCTTTGATGGTCTGTCTTAATTTGGAAATGTTTCCCCAATAGATAAGGGCACCACAGATAAATGGCATGCAGAAAAGCCAACATTTCCTTTTCATAAATGGATTTGCCCAGATTTCTTTCAGATAGTTACTTGCTGGTAAAGGCCAAAGGTCGACCCTCTTGCATAAGGACAACACCAATTTCTTTCCCTGAGGCATCATATTCCAACACAAAGGTCTTTGTGAAATCTGTAAGGGCGAGGACTAGAGTGGTGCACATGGCCATCTTCAAGGTTTGAAAAGCTTGAGCAATGGCTGGAGTCCAAGTGAAAGAGTTTTTTTTGAGGAGAGCAGTGAGAGGTTCTACAATCTTCCCATAATTCTTAACAAACTTGTGATAATACCTTGTTAAGCCTGAAAATCCATGCAAGCTCTTAAGAGTCTTTGGGTGAGGCCAATCTTTCATAGATTCAATCTTTTTAGGATCCACCCTGACACCATCCTTGCCAACCAGATGACCCAAGTATTCTACTTCTGAGGCGCCAAAAGCACATTTAGACTGTTTTAGGAAAAGTCGGTGCTGAGAGAGTAGATGGAGAACTCAATCCACGTGAGCAAGATGGTTTTTCCAAGTTTTTCTATAGATGAGGATATCATCAAAAAAAACTAAGACAAAATGGCAGAGAAATGGACAGAAGACATGATTCATGAGGCTTTGGAAGGTGGAGGGGGCATTATACAAGCCAAAGGGCATCACCAAAAACTCATAGTGGCCCTCATGAGTTCTAAAGGAAGTCTTGGGAATGCTTGCCTCTTTCATACGTATCTGGTGGTAGCCCGAACGAAGATCCAGTTTAGTGAAGAATTGGGTGCCACTCAATTCATCTAGGAGGTCATCAATGACAGGAATGGGGAATTTGTCTTTGATGGTAAGTTTATTGAGGGCATGAAAGTCAAGACACATTCACCAAGAACCTTCTTTCTTTAAGGCCATGACCATGGGAGAAGAGTAGGGGCTCATACTAGGGAGGATAACGCCTGCATTAAGGAGTTCCTGGACCATTTTCTCAATTTCATTTTTTTCGGAAAAGGGGTGACGATACAGACGGATATTGGGAGGAAGGCTTCCGGGTACAAGGGGAATGGAATGATCATGAACACAATGGGAAGGAGGGAGTCCTTGGGGAGTGGAAAAGACCAATTGATGTTTATAAAGGATGGCTTGGAGGTCTTGCGGGGCCGAGGGTGTCTCTGTTGCTTGTATGGCATGGAGTTGGGCGATAACACCAGAATGACCTTTTTTGAGAAGATTTTCCATGCGATGGGAACTAATGATCTCAGGTGAACCAGCGGTGATGCCTTGGAACTTATATTGGTGGCCCTCCTGGTCAAATTACATGGTTAAGTATTTAAAATCCATGAGAATGGGACCCAAAGTCCTTAGCCAGTCTGCACCCAACACAATGTCACAACCTCCCATGTCGATAGAAAACATATGAGATTTCAGGTGGTAGTCACCAATTTGGAGACACACATTTTCACAACGCCCTCCACATTTCATGGAATCACCATTGGCAATCATGATTTGGAAATTATTGACACCATGGATGTAGCAATGAGTTTCTTGGGCAATGCGGCGATGAATAAAATTATGGGTGCTACCACTATCAACTAGAATGATGACCTTTCGATGCTTGATGTAACCGATTAGCTTGAGGGTTTGGGTAGCAGAGAAGCCAATGAGAGCATTAAGGGAAATGATCGATTCTACTTCGGGAGAGTCTGAGGGAGGGGTTGTGTCAGTGGATTCAGGTGACTCGGACACATGGGGAGTTTCTACAACCTTCTGAAATATCCTCGGAGACGGCCATAAAAATATTTTGTTCTTTACACTTATGGCCCGGGAAATATTTGTCATCACAGTTATAACAAATTCCTTTGAGTTGGTGTTCATCCATTTCAACCCTTGTCATTTTTTGGATCTTTAGTGGAGCAGAGGGAGTATTGGGATTTACTGGTTTAGGGCAAGGGATAAAGGAGGGTTTTTAGTTTTGAGAGGATACCACCTGTTGTGCTTATTTATCTCTTTTAGTAGCCTCCACCCAACTTTGAGGTTGAGCCATGAGGACATGGGCCCGAATCTCATCCTTGAGGCTGCTGATAAAACACTCTGGGAAAAAGGCATCAGACATGCCCTTTGTTCTAAAATCTAGGCACTCAAAGGCAGCTATAAAGTCTTCCACTATTCCTAATTGTTTCAACTTTGTCAAACAACCCAAATGGTTGGTGTCAGTGTCAAAGCGTTCATAAAGCTCTGCCACAAAGTGTGTCCAAGCAATATACCCTTGACGAGAAGTTTTTCTCCATTGCCACCATTGCCATCGTTCTTGATCTAGATGGAGAACACCATACCGTAGTTTGGCCAAGTCATCTGTAATGCCATATAAAGAGAAATAATGTTCCATTTAGGTTACCCAACCAGTGGGGTCTGAGCCATCAAATTTGGTCACATCCACCCACAGAAGGTGTAGGTCATGTTGAAAGTGATGGTTCTAAAAGTTATTGGAGTGAGAGGAATGGTCACCTTCAGTATGTGGAGGTGAGGAAGAGGAAGGGTTATCTGTAGGGATATGCAGTTTGGTGCAGAGTGCCAAAAATACTAAATCAATCTGGGTGGTGAGGTATTGTTTGATTTACTCCATTGAGGACTACATGGTTGTATTGATGGCTGCAACATTAGGACTGAGTTGTTTCACTTCTTTTTGGGTTTCGATGAGAAGAGATTGCAAGGTGTTGAAGCGAGCTTCCAAGTCTTGGCTACAGGTATGGGCCATGAGGATGGGGGAACTGAAAAGGAGCGGGCAGGGTCAAATGTTTTTTCCAAAAAATGATATGGATGAATGTGATAAGGGAGAAGAGATGAATCTAATGGAATAGGTCTCAAATAATGGTGAAAAAAATTCCAGACTCCGGTCTGAAGAATACTGCAGAGAGGAAATGCCCAAATTCTTAACTATAAAGAAATGTCTATTTACTTGGCAACTCGAACACAGTTGTGTGACAATAGATCTTGTCTATTTTAATTTGTTTATTATTCTGTCCCCAAGGGTTCTACAGACAAGGGTTTGCCCTGTGCTATAGCTCTCTGATATACATGCGAGGTCCAACAGTAGTACTCGGACCAATATCTCATGGCACTAACTAAGGAGGATAGACTGTACCCTTATCCGTACTACCTAGGTACTATAGAGTATCTTCCTGAGTGTTGTTCTCGGTAACACTATAGAAGTTAGGTGGCCGATCAGTTTATCCAAAGAGGGCTTTAGGTAATCTAGGTCTATCCATATACAGGTGTTGTCTGATGCGCTACCACTCGAAGGGGTACCAAAAGGGGTTACAAGGGTGGCCAACAGATGTGCGCTTAAGTACCACTTGTATTTCCTACATGTATGAATCCCACAACCACAAGTTTATGCACATAACGACAGATCTTTGTGGCTTAAAGATGTCGGAATACGTCTCTACCCTGAAAAAAAAAAAATCAACCCACACTTTCTGTCGAGGAAAGTGCTCTGATACCACTTGTAATATACCAGATATAAAATGTATGCATAACAGAAATAAAATGCTAGAAATGGTAGAATAACAACATTATAACCAGAACATTCACCACAATAGCACTGAAATGATAAGAGAATAACAACAGAAATAGCACTTTGAATATGAAATAAATGTTCATGGGCCTCTTTGAGGGGGCAACCTCCAGTTGAGAAGAGCTCTATTACAATAATGTCCAAGATAGCGTTCTCATACCCTTGAATCCTATTTATACTAAAAATAAGCATCTAGAGGAAGATCCTTCTAGAAGTGAAAGCTTCTATTAGGTCTTCTTACATCCACCTTATTCTATTTTATTGAAAGGACTTATTAATATTGACCTTTATTACATCCAAATATATTGTTCTACCTATGTGCGGGTTAGGACCCTAATAGACAACCCAACATGTCAAATGCTAAAATTTGTTTTACATAATGAAGCACAAGGAGATCCTTTGGAAGAATTGATGGAGAAACAAATTCCCACTACTATTGTCCATAACAACATATTGGGTTAAATTTCACCAGGGAGGTTTCTAAATATTAATGCAACAACAACAAAAATTGATTCAGACCCTTTCTAAATATCAAAAGTCTTTTGCTTGGGAGTATTCAGACATGAAGGGCATTGATCCCAAACTCTGTACACATCATATCTATATTGAGAAATATTCCCGACCCATCCGACATCCCCAATGAATATTGAATCCTCATCTCAGGGACGTTGTTAAAGAAGAATTACAGAAACTGTTGGATGTAGATTTCATATATCCTATTTCAGACAGTGGGTGGGTCTCTCCACTAGTAATCATCCACTAGTAATCCTTCCTAGATGGCTTTAGTGGTTATAATCAGATTCAGATTGCTCTAGATGATGAGGATAAAACTACATTTACATGTCCTTGGGGTACATTCGCATATAGATTATTTCCCTTTGGATTATGTAATGCTCCAGCTACATTCTAGAGAGCCATTTTAAGCATATTTTCTGATTTGATTAAAGAAGGACTCGAAGTTTACATGGACGATTTCACCCCTTATGGCATTGATTTTGATCAAGCTCTAAGAAATCTAGAGAAGGTACTAGAACGATGCATTGCTACCAGGCTATGTTTGAGTCATGATAAATGTCATATGATGATGACCAAAGGTGTGGTACTAGTACACTATGTTTCTGCAGATGGAATCAAGGTAGACACAACAAAAATAGAGGTAATACTTAATCTGCCTACACCTCGTACACAAAATGAGGTACGTAGTTTCCTTGGCTATGCAGGATATTATCGTAGGTTCATAGAAAATGTTTCTAGAACAACTTCACCTTTACATGATTTAACTGGTAATGCGGAATTTCAGTGGTCTGATAACTGTGATGTTGCGTTTGCAGAACTCAAAATGATGGTCTCAACAACATCGGTGTTGAGAGGACCAAACTGAAACATACCATTTCATATCTCTTCAAATGCATCGGATATCGCCATAGGCATTGTCCTTGGACAGGAAGAAGACAAGAAACCTTATGATATTTATTTTATTAGCAAAAATCTCACTCCCGCTGAATTAAATTACACAGTAACAGAAAAAAGAATTTTTAGTTGTTATACATGCTATTAATAAATTTCTCCACTATATAACATGCTATCTAGTTATCTTGTATACTTATCATTCTCCTATTAAATATTTATCTAACAAGACAATTACTAATGGACGGGTTACTAGGTGGTTATTACTATTGCAGGAATTCAACATCACCATCAAGGATCGGACCGGAAGAGAGAATCTCGTTACAGATTTCTTGTCTCACGTACCCAAAAAAAATAACTCTTTGGCAGTTGAAGACCAATTTCCATATGAACACCCATTCATTGTCACTATTAAGATGTAGCGATACGTTGATGTGGTGAATTATTTGGTATCTAGGAAACTACCAACACACCTATCATCAAGAGAAAGGAAACTAATCATTCAGCGCAGTGCACGGTTCACCTAGATTGGTGGACATCTTTCCCACATAGGGTCTGATCTTCAGATCCAAAGGTGTGTAAGAGATTGTTAAGGTCCTAACCCGCACATAGGTAGATCAATGTATACAGATGTAATAAAGGTCAATATTAATAAGACCTTTCAATAAAATAGAATAAGGCAGATGTAAGAAGACGTAATAGAAGCTTCCGCTTCTAGAAGGATCTTCCTCTAGATGCTTCTCTTAATAGATACATTTAGTATAAATAAGGGTCGAGGGTATGAAAACCCTAGCTTGGAGGTTATTGTAACAGAGTGTTGCTCGACTGGAGGTTGCCCCCTCAAACAGGCCTGTGAACATTGCTTTCTGAATCGAAGTTCTTTTCTATTGCTATTTCGTATATCATTTCTGTGTATTGTGAAGATTATGCTGGATATTTTACTGTTATTCTGC
>JASDQU010374492.1:51895-66067 GCA_032191745.1 Picea mariana | reverse complement strand
TTGGCAACTAGTTTTCCAGCACACGAACAGTCACCAGGCGGGTACAGTCGATAGTTGGGTAGACCACAATGAGCAGGGTATCAAGCCCGAAACCTGTCAAGGGTATCGAGAGAAAATGGTCTGGAAGAAAACTGAGGACCTTGAATGGATTCGAGACCCACGAAACCTCGTGGCAAATGCAAATGACGGAATCCCAAAACAAATCCTCGATATGTGTTCTCCACTACGCTTGGTTCGGCTTTGGAGGGGTTATCTCCGCTACCTTTCCTCACGCGACCTCGTGTTTATCCCTTGTGTTAGAGGGGGTTCCCGAATAACTTTCACGAAACTGGACTTCTACACTCCCTATCACAAACTCCAATGTTTGGTTTTGAGTGGCCTTGGAGAGTTTCCTCTCCAACCTAATCCAAGGCCCTAGTCCTGAACTAGTTTGTGAACCCTACAAACAAAAAGTCTAATAGATTTTAAATTAGCGTTGCTTTTATGGGATTTTTACGTTACGGGTATGAAGGTGAAACTGATGATGTGTAAAGACTCAAAGCAAAAACGAATGAAAAAAGATGGAAACAAAAGACTTTTACTAAATGCAAAAATCAACAACTTTTCACAAAGAAAAACTTCTTTTTCTTTTCAATTTTTCTAAGATTTCATGCAACAAACGTAAAGGAATTTTGCTCGACTACGAGCTACTTATGCTCTAAATGCACTGCAAAATACTTATGAACAAAAAGACTTCTCCCTAGCTATTGATGTAGAAACACAATCTTCAAACAAAGAAGAAAATGAAAAGATTTTTTTTTCCTTTTTTTTTTATTTATGTGCTAAACAAGCAGCAAAGGGAAAATACTGACAAGCCTAAAACCAAGAAAAAACAGAATTCTGGCTTAAAGCGCAGATTGAAAAGAATCAGAGAAAAGACACACAATGACGATCAAGAAAGAACCGACTCTTACGCTTGTCTAAAAACCATAAAACAAACAATTTTTTTTATCTTTTTATCTTTTCTATCAATTATCAACTAAGAAAAAATAGCCTAAGGATAAGAGGCCCTAACCTACTGACTGTGCATCCCTAGACTCAAACACCTGAGAGGAACACTTCTCACCACAGGAGGGGATGATTGCCCTACCTTGACTGAAAAGTAGCTTGTCAAGCATGCTACTGTCACTGAAACATCACGCGTGTGAACGCGTGCTGAGCTACAACAGAGCGCGTGTACCCGTAAGCTGCACTTGCACAGGCCGCGTGCATGTATAAACTCTAAGACAAAAATAACACAGGCATCCCAGACCAGGAAGAGGCCTCTGGTATTGATAACCAGGGTCTCTTGAAGGCTTGGATGCTTCTTCTTAACAGAAAAGAAAAATAATTTCACGGAATAAGAAAATGCAATAAATCAAACTGAGACAAGACTATGAACCAACAAGACTCAGACAGGATCCAGAAATCCCCCTGAGAATTTATAATTCTCACAGGGAAGAGGAGGACTGCCTCTCAAGCTCTTTGAACACCTACACACTACTGAAACCTCTACAACTAGCATTCACACACGGGCTGTAAGAGATTAGGGCATGGGTACACACGTGCAGGCCTTCTGCAGGCCACGTGTACCTCTGTGTGTCCCAAAAATTGTCGTCAAGCAACAGTCAAGGAAAACTGGTATAAATAACCAGGCTCCCTTCTATCTTAGGCCTTACAAAAAAAGACAGGCAAAGAAACAAAAAATATAATCTCTTAAACTACCCAAAAACTCAACTAAATCTGGAAACCCTAAAGAGTATCTTCCCCAGTATGGTCGCCAATTCTGTTGTTGGGAAAAATACCCTACGGACTAGCAAACTAGGGTCAGACTTGCATGCAGATTTTTGACCATAAAAGAAATTACTTTTTATCCTACCACCCAAAACTTAAACCCCTCTTTCGCGATACATGCATGGAAAGGAACTACTAACCTTTTTATTGATGTTTTGTGTAGATCCTCCATTGCGCCTTGCCCGCTTGCTTGCTCTTCTCCTTCCAAAGATAATCTTGCAATCAAGACAAACCACTACGCATGCATGCTATGTTTCTACTTGAGGGTTAGAAATTCAGCATAAATTAAACAAATCATATATAACTCATGCATTGGGATGGGAAAAGTATTCTTTTATTATTTTCAAAATGAATCAACTTACAATCAAAGTCGAGACCGGCCACCGCTCCTTGATCCTGATCCTGGGCTCCTCCTCTTCTGTTGTCCTCCAACTTCTTTGCATTAATTCTCCTTAGGCTTGAGGAAAGGCTAAAGGGTTGGGACAAATGGATTCGGCAAATGGGCAGAGTTTCTTCGCTATAATTTTCCTCCTTCCAATGGTACCCCTACCCCTTATTTTATAGGCTAGAAGGAGCAAGGGTTTGGATGAACTCTCGGCCATGCATGGCCGAGAGTTTTAGTTAACTGACCCATAGCTTTTTGTCCCGTCAGCAAATTTCCTATTTTTGTGTTTTGTTAGGTAAACGCGGGCTGTAGTAGGCCTGCCAGCATTCACACGTGTGCAGCAGTGGGTCAGGGCGCGTGGGACTTGACCTAAGAGGATTTTCAAAGAGGTTCTTCAGCAGATGTTTTGGCAATGAAGGGATATGAGTTGGCTTGATGCCAAGTAAGCATGTGTGGTGCAATTTAGGGTTATAACAATCCTGCTAAGTTAACTAATCCTTTCCAACACGAGCAAAACCTAACCCAAGCCTCTACAAGCATGGAAGGGGGTAGTCAAGGACCTTCTCTGTCTTCGAACAATCCTACATCTGTGAATGTGTATATGATGAAAGGTGATTCTTTTATATTGACTAGAGAGCATGACTATAGTAAGCCAAGCAACTTTGAGAAATGAAACAAGGTTGAAATCCCATCTCTTCCTCTCCAGATTGAGAAGACTTTGGGAGAAACAATGACATAGATCCAAAAAGGTGTGCTCAAGAAATCTTCTCATAACCCAAACAAAAGGGCCACCCAGAACTTTTATGTGGTGGAAGATTTATCTCAAACCCCTTATGCAATGTCCTCTTTCGAGGTCCTCCAGAGCTGCCCTTCCCAGAGGAAAGCTTTGTTAGCCACTTTAGAATCTTTTGAGACTTTTAATCCAGGTACAATAATGTTGGATACAACCGACTTAAAAACTCGTCTCCCTTACCATGTAGCATTTCAGATAGTAGTGGCTTACCCCATGGAAAATTTTACTTAGAACATTTTCCACATGGTGGTTGATGAGGGCACCTTGACATGCGTCATGTCATTATCATGTTGGAGGGCCATTGGCCAGCCCGTTTTGTCTCCGTCACCTACTCTTCTTACCATTTTCGACAGTCGTTCATTTCGACCACATGGCATCATCCCCTCTTTCCTCGTGCAGTTAGGAGGGAAGACTGTGTGCGTCGAGGTAGAAGTAGTCGATGCATCCCTCAACTACAATCTATTGTTAGGTAGGAGTTGGACCTATTCCATGCAAGAAGTGGTTGCTATGGTTTTCAGGGTCTTGTTGTTTCCACATGAGGGTCTGATCGTGACCATTGATCAATTTTCCTTCTCCAGACCGGACCCTTCATTGGGGGCATTTGCGGTCCCTATGATTGACAATCCCCAACCGGGCATCATCAAAGTAGGGGTTGGTTTGTCCCCATATTTGATGGGTACTTTCGATTACTCGCCTCCTCAAGGCGATGTCAAGTTCGTATCAGACTACCATAAGGTTGAGAGTTTCCAAGTTTGGTCATTTCACACGACTTACTTCAACGATCTGTGGATTATTCCTTCCCCATCAGCCAGGATGGAAGGGACAGGGCACCATGGTATATCCATACCCTTGTCTGTGGTATAGGTAGCATACTCTTTAGTCTAGCAAGCTTCAGTCGACACCGATCTGACTCTTGCACAAGAGTTAGATCCAATCCTAGAGCCTATTTGGGCTTAAGGTTCCCTCGCTAGTATCAATTTTTTAGACTTAGTATTGCTCTCAGATGAAGAAATCATTGAAGAAATGACTAGTCCGGACAAACCCTAGGATGATATCCATCACAGACCATACTTCCTCCTAGAGTTAAGCAGAATCAAAGTAGGGGAATTCACCTTGACTATGATTGGAGATAGGTCTTGTCCTATCAATCCCTTGGCTAGACATGATGTTTATGCCGAGGGTAATATGGCAACTATCGCTGAAACTATACTGATTAATATCTCCAAAATCCCTGGCATTGTGGAGAATGTTTTCATCAGAGTTGAATATTCCCTCGAAGAGATTCAAATCTATACAGACTTATTTAAAGAATTTTGTGACGTTTTGCTTGGTCTTATGAGGAAATTCCAGGCCTTGATCCAAAAATAGTTGAACATGAAATCACAACTTATCTAGATTCCAAGCCAGTTTGGTAGAAGCTTCGTCCAGTTAATCCCAGGAACGAAGCAGCCATTAAGGTTGAAGTCTAGAAACTACTCGAAGCCGATTTTATCTATCCTATCCATTTGACCCAATGGGTGTCAAATCCTGTGTCGATCAACAAGAAATAGGGTATGATTCACATATGTATAGACTTCTGTGATTTGAACAAGGCCTGTCCAAAAGATAATTTTCCCACACCATTCATTGACCAGATCATTGATGAATGTGCAGGTTGCGAGGGATTTTCTTTCATGGATGGTTTTTTTGGATATAATCAAATACAAATCAGACTCGAAGACCAGCACAAAGCCGCATTCATTTGTCCATGGGGTACATTTTCCTATCATAATATTCCTTTTGGTCTCAAAAATTCTAGAGCTACCTTCCAACAGGCCATGTATTTTTCTTTCCATGATCTCAAGCATATAGTCAAAGCCTATTTAGATGATTTAGCATCACGATCTCGCAAGAGAACAGATCATTCCACACACCTTTGACTTATCTTTGAGCGATGTCACTACTTCCAAATTCTCTTGAATCCAAACAAATGCAGCTTTTGGGTAACATAAGGACATTTGTTAGGTTTCATAGTGTCAACAACAAGGATCATGGTCGATCCTCTCAAGGTTTAGGCAATAGTTCAGTTGCCTCCCTCACGTAGAATCCTTCAACTTCAAAGTCTACAAGGAAAGACAAACTTTTTGAGGTGTTTCATCATCAACTATGTCGAGATCACAAAGGGATTTATGTGCTTACTGAAGAAAGACATCCCTTTTCATTGGGACGATGCCGCTCAATGCTCCTTCAAAGCATTGAAACATTCCCTCACAACTACCCCTCTACTTTGACACCTAATTATAACAACGCTTTCTTATTATACTTGGCTGCACTAGAGTCAACCATTGGCATGGTGTTAGTTCAAGAAGATTATTTTCTCTCAGAATATGTGATCTATTACCTGAGCCGAGGCCTCGTCGAACCAGAACTCAATTATTCTCATATCGAAAAACTTGCATTGGCAGCCGTCCATGTTGTCCAATGGTTCCATAATTATGTTATGTTTCGCAAGACCACCATCATTGTCATTGTGAATCCATTTCAATACATGTTGACATGACGGGTAATCAACAAAAATATCAGTAGATGGATAGTCGTCCTCTAGGAATTTGACTTAGATTTTGTTTCGGTGAAATCCAAAAAGTCACTGGTCTTCGCAGAACTTATTTCGAAACTTTTGGTCGATTCAGGTGATGTTGTGCCCAAAGAATCGCCTATTCGAGGAGATATGTTCCTAATAGCATGTTCAGACCCCTAGTATGGAGATATTCTTGTCTATCTCCAAACTTTGAAATTCCCTGCCTCTTCTTCTCATGATGAACGTCACCGTATACATCATCATGCCAAGAATTATCTCATCCTCGAGGACACTCTCTATCATCGAGGTGTAAATTGTGTTCTTCGTTGATGCCTCACTCACGAAGAAGCGAAAATCGTTCTTAACGATTTCCATATTGGAGCATGTGGTGGTCATTTGTCTGGGTTGGAAACAACCCAAAAGATTTTACGAGCTAGTTACTTCTGGCCGACACTAATCAAATATTGTATCGAATCAATCAATAAGTTCCACCCATGTCAGATCTTTTCTCGGAAGATGAGGTCACATCCTGCTTCCATATTTCCTATCATCACAATTGGTCCTTTCACCAAGTGGGGGATTGATTATACTACATGCAACCCTCTTTCAGCAAGGGGGCATCATTATATCATTGTATCCATACACTACTTCACAAAGTGGGTCGAAGCTATGCTAACGTTTAAAGATTATGGAGAGACTGCAACTCTCTTTTTATTCAACCAGATAATTGCAAGGTTAGAGGTCACGAGAGAGATTGTCACTGACCATGGCAGTCACTTTCAGAACCAAATGATGACCGAATTAACATCAAATCTTGGGTTGCAGCAAGAACATTCGTCACCCTACTGCCCCCAAGCAAATGGTCAGGTGGAAGATGTAAATAAATATCTTAAGACCATACTACAGCGAATGATCAATTCAGCCAAGTCAAATTGGCATTTGATGTTATACTTGGCATTATGGGCTTACCGAATGCCTATTAAGACTGCAACCGATTTCTCACCCTTTCAACTCGTTTACGGGCTAGAAGTAGTCTTTCCTATAGAATGTCAGATCCTGTCCCTAAAGTTGGTAGTACAGTTACTGCTAGACACTTCTCCACTTTAGGAGTGGTTATTATACCTTGAGCAAGTCAATGAGCAGTGTCGTGATGTGGCCCTGGCCAATGAGGCTCACAAAAAAAAATTCAAGTGTCAGTATGATCGGTCCATTCATCCTTGAGTTTTCTCTAAAGGCGACCTTGTCTTGGTCTATGACCAAGATAAGGACTCCCTGGGGTAGGCAAATTCAAACCCATGTGGTTTAGACATTTCATCATAAAAGAGATTCTAAAAAAGGGTGTGTATCATCTGGTGGACTTTGATGGAAATGCTTTGGCAGAGCCTAGAAATGGGCTCTACCTCAAGAAGTATTACTCATAGGTAGGTCACATTGGGTAAATTTTTGTAACATATGTATAGTCTTTGTACTATTGCTTTCTGGTTTCTTTTGGTTTTATGGACGTGTCATTTTTTATGTTATCTTTTGTCACTGTGGAAGATGTCAATTGAATCAGAGGTGTTCGTTGGGTAGGCGAACAACACTAGCCGACACACTCAGAAACTTGCCTCCGCAACTTGGGTAATTTTTACACCTCAGGGCCAATTATTATCTTAAGGAGGTATATGTTTAGGCAACACCACAAACAATGTCACTGAATACAACGTAGTTATTGAGTTGCTTCATGACACCCCGCCATTTGGTATCTCTCATCTTCGGGTCTATTTATATGCTTATCTAGTTGTGTCTTAGTTAAATAGAGTCTACCATGTTCATGATCCTACTTTACACCGGCGATTCCTTAGGGTATGTCTCTTAGAACGAAGCTTTGATTATATTACATATTTTCATGTTCCTAGGAGATCAAACCAAGTTATAGATACTCTAGCTAATCAAATCTTAGACTCGCATCTCGCACACATATAAAAAAGACATACACATAAACATGTAAATACATTTTAAAGTAAAATATGATCCATAAGACATAAAAAGACATAAAAATCCGTATATAATATCAAAATCATCAGAGTACATAGGTGGACGCAAGCGCCTCAAAAATACAACCAGTAACGAGTCATGGGGATTATTCCCTCAAAAAATATATACAAGTAGTGCCCTCGACACGTGAAAAGTATAGACTAACTAAGGTCAGGGCCTATGGGCCCTGTTGTAATGATCAACAATGTTTTCCAAATGTCGAAAAAGTCATACCTACGTCTATGGTGCCCCCACTACATGAGGTTGCATAGATGGTGGCAGATCCTAAATCTCTGCCATGGGGACTTTGCAAGTGAGCGAGGTAAACTTTCGCTCGACTCATCTCAGAACCCTCTCAGCCTCACTGGATGGAAGCTCTCCTCCTGTTGCTAGTCCCCCTAAGGTGGTGGGTGCGGCCCCTAGCCAAGGATGTCGCATGTTCCTCGCATAATCCATAGGTCGCACTGGTCCCACATCTGCACATAATAGACACATATCTGTCAAATTCTCTTGTATAAAAAAATGATATATATGAAAAAGAACAACATAAAAATTACATATGTTTCACAAAAAAAAAAGAAAAAAAATGATGCAAACTTACCCATCTCTCCTCACTCCTCACCAAGAGGTACTGGTATCTCAGGGTCTCTCGAGAAGTGAATCCTAGCATAAGGGTAATCCTCTATGACTGGGATCTGTCACGACAACCAAGCAAAAAAGTTGTCATCAAAGGAATCATTGGTCCTTCCTCCCCCCTGTCATGGCAACAACACTACCCATCTGCATATCGTAGGAAGAGAAGCCTGATGCCCCCATACCACCTCTCGAGGGTTGAAACCGGGCACTCTTTCAAAGAATAAAGAGAAAATAATGGTTCCAAACCCAAAATTCCTCTGAGTCTGTGACTGGAAGTCTGTCAGCTGTCTCTTCATATAGTCCAACAATGTGGTGCTCCAATCAAAACTCTGTGCATTTAAGCATTGAACTGCATAGTTCATCTATGCACGAGAAGCCTGATGCAAAGTAACAGAACCTGTAATTCACCCAATAAGAAACACTATAGCTTGTAGTGCTAAGTCAAAGATCTTACTTATCGGCACTTGTGAGCTCGTCATGTCTATACCTTCCTCACAATAGAGTCCAATCAACTCCAATATGTTGTGACTCCCTGAGGGAAACGTATGAAAGTTGACTGGTTCCCCTCGTCGAGAGAGGCCAATAAAAAAGTATATGTCCTCAGTCATTGGCACCAATGACTGCCCCTCCAGCATAAATGCCTCTGCGTCGGGATGCCAATAATCAACCAAGGCATTTAGTAGCCTAGGTTGTGCTCGCATGAAAGGACATAGGAAAAATTTTAGCAACCCACATTGCATTAAGGAAACAACAACATTGGGGTCCTCCCCAACCAATGCACTAATATCCTCATTCTCTCGTTATCTCCAGTGAACATACATCCTGCAAAAAACCAAGTTCAGGAGGGTTAACCCTTGCTTTATTAAGTTTTTTTCCATTAAATAAAGGGTTCACGTTGGTTGTAATGATGACAGTCATGTGTACATGCGTGCAGTCTTTCCTATGCCTGAGTGTACATGTGGGTTGTCATTGGACAACCCATGTGGACCCAGGGCCGACCTTTTGAGGGTTGACACCCCAGAAAAACTTGAAACTAAAAGCATAAAGAAATATTTAAATTGCAAGAGGAGAGAGTTTATACTTACTTGGTCCAAGCAAATGGTCATTTCATCCACCAAAGCTCCCAAAATCAATTCTTTTCACAAAGGGTGAGTTTTGGATTTTAGTCAGTTTCTGAATTAACAATGGTGATAATGAGCTACCAAATTCTATTTATAAAGGTTTTAGGCCCCTTTTTTGTCAATTTTCAGACCCTTTTGTCCTTTTTTCTAAACTGAAAAATCATTTAAGATGGTTCAGGAGTTTTGTTTGGATGATCCCAGGAAGTATTACTTTGGGCATTTGGAATTTTTTTGGAGATTTGGGCGTTTTGACGGTCCTTTGGTAAAAAGCCATTTTTCGTTTCCCAACTCGTTGCATTTAAGTCAGGATTCCACCCCCACTTTCTGCATCTTGTTGTCTTTCTTGCTTTTCCATAGGATCAATACCACCAAGTTGCAACACAGAACCCTTATCACTACTTTAGAAGTGTAGTAATTTGGTGGTAGATCCTACCTTAACATGGATGTCCTAGGTAGATCCTGGTTGCATGATGGTGTCCATGCTGTCACTAATGACTATAGGCTCGGGAGTCCTCTTTAGATTTTCCATGCTTACAAGTTTGAGACTCATTTGCGTGATTCCTTATCACTCTTGACCTCACCCTCGAGACTCCCAAAATATAATGGGTCTTCTTTTAATCCCTTTTTAGACCCTCTAAACATGAAAAGATTGTTGAGCGATCTTGTGGCCTTTCACACTTGTTAAACTGAAATTTGAAGTCATGTCTATCTGACGGTAGTTTACCCCTTTTTCGATCCGTACAGTCAATTGTACGAACAAAGGTATACTCTAGAGGCCTTGGATCTCTAGAAGAGTACCCTCAGGTATAATTTTAACCCTTTTTCGGGCCTAAGGGACTAAATTTACAAAAAAGGAACCCTCATGGAGTCCACAGTTAATATCTTTTCAGACTCCCTAAAATTGAAAAGATCGTCGAGTGACCTTATTCTTTCACACTCGTTAAAATGGTCCAGATGAACATTCCTGATGATGTCCATAGTTAATCTTTTTTCAGACTCCTTAAAAATGAAAAAATTGCCAAGTGATCTTTTCTTTATCACACTCGTTAAAATGGTTTTGAATAGACATCTTGTCAGTGCTAGTTTACCCCTTTTGTGAACCGACTAGACTACCTTCAAAAAAACGTACCCCATCAGAGTCTCCTTTTACATTTTTTCAGACTCTCTAAATATGAAAAACCGTCGAGCTTACCTTCTCTGGGCTCGTTAAACTTACATCAAAGGACATTACCATTGTGTGTCTTATTAATCTCATTTGCATACCCACGTCTTTGGCCTAATACCGGCTCCATGTTGCTCTCAACCGAACCATCTAAAACATGCCTTATACGCAAGCCCTATAGCACTTTGCCTTTGTGTCTTGACACCTTTGGCCCCATGAGGGATTTTTTCAAGTGTCCTTGCTTTAAACATCAGTATTGTCCTTGTACCTCGAACTCGTATGTTTGCGACACTCATTCCTCCTTTGTAACGTACAATTCTTTTATTCCTTTTCCAAAATTATTGAAAAAGACAAAAAAATCAAATATACCCCAAAAAGAGGAAGGGAAAATCATTTTCTTTGTATTAGCAGCATAATGAGTCACCCTTGGATAAAGCACATCCTTCTGTTTTTTCGTCAAGCCCTGGGATTTAATATGACCTTAGGAAGTTGTTCCTGCTACATTGAGTTCTATCCTCCTCTGTTTTCTATCCTTCCAAACATATGGAGAGTTTGTGTTGCCTCCTGCCTCATGAACTTATGTTAATGCCATGCTGCCTGATTCTAATCATTTGTCGTGCTATTGTCCAAGGGAAGTTTTTACCAATCCTGAGTGAGTCCCTCTATATTTTGTCTCTTGCCCTCATGCCTGGCCATCCCGAAAGTCCATTCAAGTCTTTGTTCAAAATCAATGAATCCCTTAGTCTGATCATCAAGATTCTCTAGTCCATGACCGACAAGTCGTCAAAGACCTATGGGTAGTGAAGTTGTACACTCATATTACACTTGTACCTGAGTTTTGAATATTTTTTAAGTTGTTGCTCGAGCTCTAAAGACCTCATCTCCAACCATCAGGCCTTATCAACTTCTAGAACATGGATAATATACATGTATATCTTTTGATTTTGAGATGTAGATCCACTGTGTATTTCTCATGGCTACACTTTACATAGTTATATGACATGGATATACAGTGTATTTAATTGGTAGACATGATTTTATTTCATCCTGAGCATGGGTATGCCTGCCTCAGTGAGACCTTGTTATTTTGCAGATGGCACCTCTCAAATTCTGGTCCCTGGTGTTAGCGTCGGAAGTCACTCCTAGATTTCTTGCAGGAGCAGAGCCCGACACCCATCAGTTTAATGTTATGATTTGTTTATAAAGGGATGACCGAATGGAGATAAAGACTCGAGGAGATATTACTCTAACTCAGGGACTGAGTCTAGCATGTATGGGACAAAGGAGGTCTTGATCTAACTTCAGCCAGTGGGTTGATTAAAAGATGAGCAGGTGGAAGACTTAGTAAGAAAGGTGAACAAACAACTTTGGGCAATAGGCTTTCAGCAGTTTGTAGAAGAAAGACTCTGGATGCAAGATCCGCTTGGTTCAGAGTCTCAAGAAACTGAAGGTGGACTTGACTGGACCCTCCATTTCCAAGTCGCTCAGTGTTGGGAAAATCATAAGAACTGATTAGAGGCCACGCAACTATTACAGTGATCCATTACAACATCATCCTATAATAGCTACAGCTCGACTGGACCCTCCAATTCCAAGTTTCTCTAACACAGTGTAACAAAGACGTAAAAGAAAACTGGTATTCATAAGACAAGAAGTCTCAAAAGTTCATACATAACCAGAGCATTAGTGCTTCATTAAATATTTATAGCCGGGAGCTTTGCTGAACCATCGATAGATACCAAAATGGCAAAAATGCCTACATATACTCAAAACAACAACAACAAAAAAATTGAGACGCTGCATTAAACACATTGCATCTGCATGGCTTCTGACAATCTACAGCTGCAATCTTTGAATGATCGTGCAACTTCGGTGGATGCAATCGGACTCTCTGACAATTCCGTGGGTGAATCAACGTGCCTTTAATTCATCGCCGGACTTTCCCATTATGGTGGAGTTGATGTCTAACCACCACCAACTACCTCAATAACTGCTTTATGGGGAATGAGGACGACCCGGCCAACTCAGCACTTTTGGGACGTGGAAGGCCTCTTGCGCTGCCACCTGGATTAGCTCGAATGGCCTGATGAATAGACATGGAGGCCATCGTGAAGGCTAGGGGGAACATAATGGGAGTGGTGGCACTGAGACTACAAGGGTGAGACAAGAGGTGATGAGGTGTGAGAGGGGTTACAGGAGGAGACACATGGTGGACGGGAACAAGTGAAGGGGATAGGAGATGACACATAATGGACACACTCTTAGTGGGAGGCTGATGTGGAAGGGAACAGGACACGTGGCAGGTAATGAGTGGACAATGACATGTGGGATGGGCCACATGGATGAAAAGAGGGGAGATGGACAGATGCCGAAGAATGAGGAGGGGATAGAGGGGACGAGCCTCATCGCACGGTCAGGTGGAGGATGGATGGCGAGATGACATGAAAAGGAAGGGGGCCCTACGTTGATTAAAACTAGAGCTTATGAGAAGGATGGGATCGTCTGAGCGCCATTGATATGGGTTCTTTGATCTTAGTTGTTGGAGATATGCCCCCCCGATTCCATACCCCCCCCTCCACTTAAAGGTAGAAAGGCGGGGGGGTTCCGGAATCACCTCGCACACCGTTGATCTGGGTGCTTTGATCTCGACCGTTGAAGAGGTGCACCCCGGATTCCGAACCCCCCCCCCTTCGCTTAAAGGTATAAAGGTGGGGGGGGATCCGGAATCGCCTCGCGCACCATTGATCCAGGCGCGCGAAATCTTGCCATCCAGATTTTCTTGTTATTTACCACAGGCGCATTTGCATTCAGAACTTAGGACAATTTGGTTTTTACCCATTTCTTAGCATTTTACCCCCATAACCAGAAATATCACTAACATTTGGCTCCATGGGGGGTAGAGTCGTCCCTGTGATGCTCTAAGAATACTTTTGCAGATTCAGTGCCTTGTTGTTGGGCTATGGAGTCATTTACTAAGCTGAAAATAAAAACAAAGACAATATTTACAAGGCAAAAGAGCCAACTGCGGCTCAGAAAAAACATTTTTTCAAGAAATACCCATTTACTAGGCCAATAAAAACTTCTTTGCCTTCCAGATCCTGCAACCTGTAAGTGTTGTTTGAAAATAATTCAAGGATCTTGAAAGGCCCAAACCAGAGGGCATCAAACTTACTGTGCTTGCCCTTGTCCTGCCTAGGTGCATCCCATTTGAGCACCAGATCACCTTGCTCGAATTCTTTCTTTTTTCTCTTCCTATCAAAAGCCTGCTTGACCTTCTGTTGATGATTATAGGCCCTGTCCATGACTTTTTCTCTGATCTGCTACACTTCCACCATCTGATGAATCCTTCTGACCATATGGTCAGGCTCTCCTTCAAGGTCCTGGAGGAACTTTGCCACAGATACGGCGAGCTGAGTAGGGAAAATGGCCTCTGTTCCATAAACAAGTTGGAAGGGTAAGATGCCTAGGGACTTCTTGGTTGTCACCCGATCAACCCATAGAGAAAATTTGAGCTTCGAATCCCAGAACCTTTTATTGTCCTCCAGTAGTTTCTTAATGAGCCTGATCAAGATTTTATTGGAGGACTCTGCCAGTCCATTTCCTTGAGGATAATAGGGAGTAGAGTGAATCAGTGAAATCTCAAACTATTCACAGAACTTAATCAAAGGATAAGACCTAAAGGGGGCAGCA